>VXBI01004851.1:393929-407872 GCA_013397375.1 Toxostoma redivivum
TTTTTTTTTTTTTTCCTCCACTTGTAAAAAGAAGTGTGGAAATAATACAGAAATATGTTCCCCTGCAGCCTCTGCCCATTAGGCAGGGCCAGCAAGCACATCCACATCACACAGCAGAGAGCCTCAAGATCGCAGTGCATGGTCTGGGTGCACCCACACGGAACAGCACACATGCTGTGTAGGAATAGGAGCTGATATGACAAGACCATTGCTTCTACTCCGTTAAAACCTGCCCCCCAGCTCACCAATTTCCACTGCAGCTTCTAGCCCAGATAAAAGAGTGCTCATCCAGCACACGAGAGTGATGGTGTTCTGGGGATCTCCATGCAGCCATCAGTCACGTATACAGCCCCAGCAGAGTGCTGCCACAGTCTAAACAGCAAGGTGGAAATTTCTCTCTGAGGCCTTAGACTTCTAGGAACGCTGTGTGAGGTTTTACAGACAAACACAAATAGAAAACCAAAGCTTAGCGGAAGAGGACAGGGAAAAGGATGACTTATCCATTTAGTACATTCTCAGGGAAAACACGCTATTTGAGGCCATGCTAGATCCAATCTGAATACAAATCAGAAAGCATTAGCATAGAAGCTGGGGCTACAGAAAGCCTAGATAAAGTGCAACAGGGTCATTGCTAAGTATGTAGAGACTGGGGGCAGAGAAGTCACCAATAAAGCAGGGAAAGAACGAAGGGGAAATCACCGTAACTGGGAAGTTTCTGTATTGGTGACTTTATAGTTCTTCCTGTAAGAAAAAGATACTAAAGGACCTAAATGCCTTCAGAAAAACAGCAGTCCTTACTTACCAATGGTAAAGTGATCACAACTTGAACAGCCTCCTTATCCTTGCTTATCCTGATCAAGGCAATACATCATGATAAAATAAATTCCAACCCAATGATAAAATTACTCCAAGTTTCAGATAAGACACACTTATGATCTTCTGCTTTCTTCTGAAGATGGAAACAAGATGATCATGTCTGCAGGCAGATCCAGACTGGACTTTGTTCCTTCAGACTACTTTGGGTGCTTCCATGTAGCTCTCAAAATGTCAAAAGAAGGCAGCAACTAAGAGATGCAAGGTGGTGTTTGGATTAGGTATCTGTCCTTTCAGCAGACCCTCTTTATTCACTCCTCCAAGCCATCATTCACAATGCTGCAAAAACTCTTTGTGATTCTCAAACATCTAGGAAAAGAAGACAGATCAGAGAGTCTGGAAGGGATCTCTAAGGATCATCTGACCCAGTCCTTCTCAAAGCACATCCAGTTTCACTGGGTTTTTCCCAGTGTAACACTGGGTTTTTCAGGCATGTGTCCACCTGGGTCTTGACCACCTCTGTGGATGGAGGCTTTGCAGCCTTTCTAGGCACCATCCCATTTTCTGACTTCCCTCACTAATAAATGTTTCCCTGCTGTATACTCATATTTCCTGCATTGTTTTGATTGTGTTTATTGCCTCTCATCACCTAACACCTCTAATTAAACTTTTGCAGAAAGCTGTTAAGTTCCCCCAAAGCCAACCCTGCTCCAGGCTGACCAAGCCCAGATTCCCTAGACTCTCCTTACAGGACAAGTGTTTCAGTCCCACAGTCTTGGGGACCTCCCCTGAACACCCTCCAGCTTATCAATATCTTTCCTGCACTGCAGACCAAAACTGGGCACAGCTGTGATCTCAGAAGTTCCAAGAAGAAGGGAGGAATCATGTACCTCAACTTGCTTATGGCTAGAGCTTGTCAGCTTGAGGAGGAGGACCATGACTGAATTATACAAACTCTAAGACTGTGGGTAAGCTGAATGCTGAACAGTTATTTATTAAATCCTTAAATGCAAGAGGTATTTGCTGAAACAAGTTTTAAAAACATCAGTGTAAAACAGTCAAAAGAAAGTACTTCTACACACAGCAGGTAGCGAGTTTGTAAATTTTGCTGCCACAGGAATCTGAGGAGACAGCATCAGCAGGATTACAAAGTGATCAGATAAATTCATGAACAGAAGATGCTAAAAGTGCTGGGCAGGGATGTACATACTGCTGCTATTCCAGCAGTGTGTGCTTGTAGCTGCTGGGCAAGACAAAGAGATATGGGAAAGCAGTGGGGCTTTCATGCTGTCCCTGAATAGCCTCTCCTCTGGTCACTGTCGGAGGCAGATGGACCTCTGGCCACTTCTTGTTCTCTTGCTCTCTGAGCCCTGTGGGAGGTCACTGAGCTGACACTAATTAAATAAGAGACACGGGGACAGTAACTGATGTTCTCTTACATGAGAGATCGATCTTGCCATGCTGAGAATCATCAGAAGTTACAAAAAACCGTATCCAAAATTGATCACCCATAGATGTTAGACCAGAAAACCATAAGGTCCAGCTCAGGAGAGGATTTACTGCTAATGACTTCCATGGGCTGCAGGAGGCTGACAGCCCTGCAGGATGTGGTCCTAGAGGTAGGGATGGCAAATCAAGCATAAATAATTGTCCATCATCTCCAAAATACAAATAGAAATCAGTAGCACAAGAATTGAAAGCTAACTGAAACAGATCAGAATATTAAGTCATTTAAGCACATTTAAATGTAGAAACTTGAAGGGGTTTAATAAAGAAGGTTTTGATAACATATCTTACTTAGGTGTACTTTCCTTTAATTTTCTGTTGTCAAAGAGTTCAAAACCCTTTTTCTTAAATCAAAATCATTAAAATGTGGGACATGGTATTTACAAATTGCAATACTCTGCGGGTTTAAAAAAGTAAAATTAAAATTCCCCACCAACCAAAACAACAACTCAACAAATTTGTTATGTCACCTGTAGACCAAAAAAATTTTTTTCATTTATTTTCTGCTGTTAAAGACATAGTAAAAAGTCTATGTAGGATAGAGGAATCTGGAAGTTTCCTCTTCACTAGTTACTCCTATAGAAATAAACACAAAGAACTTCTTCCTTAGGTAGGTCTAAACAACTTGCGTTCAGTAAGTAAAATCTAGGGATGCTCTAGAAGAGCAAATCTTTCTCTAATCGCAATACACAGCTCCACTTCCATGATGTATAGCTCAGCTGAGGAGCTTTTTATAAAGGACAATGTCAAAATACATCAAGAACACAGCATGAAGGGGAAAGAAAACAAGTTGGAGTTTCCCCTCTGAGAAAGACACTGGATATGGAATTATAAAAATGTAATTTTTCTGAATGTACTTTGGAATTAAGATAATGAATATAGTTCAGTGGGGTTATAAAATAACTTACTGGAAACAAAACTATGTTTTTGTGTAGGTCTGGTGTAACCTAGAAACTTATCAGTCATAAAACTGAAGAATTTCCTGGTCTAGGAGCTGCTAGAAAAATTGTGCTTTCTGGTATAGTTTCAACTATAACTACAACTTCCTAAACACGAAAAGGACTGTGCATTTTGCTAGTTCAAATATACCTGGGAAAATGTTTTGACCTTCATTATAAAAGAATAAGAACTCAAAAGCCACAGGCAAATCAAAAAATACCTTTCCTTCTCAAAAAAACAAACAAACAAAAAAAAAGCAATAAGTCAAAAATTCCAGATACTAAACAAGGTTGCTATGCTTGGAAGAATATTTAATACAATCTTATCTAGATTTCATTCATCCCTTTCCAGGTACTATTATGAAAATAAAGTAGATCACAGCAATTATGTTAAAAAGTATTAAGAAGTCACTGATTTATGCTATAGGAAGTGGCCACTGTTTGGCATTTCAGCTCACTTTGAAAGCAAAAAGGTTCACCTAAGCTGCCCATTTAGATTCTAATTCATGCTGACCACTGCAGAAGTGATTCAAAGTCCCTCACTTAGCCAAAGTCAGCTGAGAAAAGGCTTGAGAAATACTAAATGAGCAGCTTGAAATTACATACACATAAATAAAGAATTCGAATTAAAAAGAAGGTGGAATTAGAGCCCATAAGAAAGAAATGTGAAAGTGCCATAAAGTCACAGTTCTCCAGGGGAGATGGGGTGGCCTGTCAAAGCTTCAATTCTGACAGTGCTTTGCAACCATCAATTACACACTGCTGTGCCAAGCCCTTAGTACTGTCTTATCTGTTGACTAAACACCCTTCTTAAAATAAAATGAGCCATCAGTTTGAGAAATTTCCCTAGTTATAGCTGTGTCAGCCTGCTTAAACTGACCTTTAGAGAATTCACATGAGAATAAAGGACATCTTATTATTCAAAGAGCATTTTTGTGAGCCAGGAGCTGCTGGTCTTAGACAAAAGCACAAGATTTCCTCCGAAGAGAACCTCTGAGGACTTGCAATGACTCATTCTCCTGAGTAGTTTATATTCTGACATGTGAAAATAGCTGGTGGAAAATTAATCCCTGGCATAATTTAATCTTTGTACAACCAGGCAAAATCTGGCCCATTTGAGTGTTTCTATAGGACAGTGCAGGGCAGAGATGCACTGGTGAGAGCTATGCATGCAGCGGTGAAGAAACTAATTTGGAAAAAGGAAGGGAAGATGGTAGGGTTTGGGGGATGAATTTGTTATGTATACATAGGCCAAATAGTCTTAAAATATGGGGGTTAATGGTAATGTTCGTAATATCAAAACAACTTCAGTACTCTTTTTATTCTGTAATTTCAAATTAGTTTTCCGAGCTTAATGTGCTGAGTCATGATAGCTGGTTGCATGGGGAAAATTAATACCATCTATTCCCACTTTGGCTAAAACTCCCATGCTCTGGGCTTTGGGAGGAGAATTTGTGGTTCCAGGTTCCCAATACAGCACTTGACTAGAGCATGTAGGAGGTAAAAGTGGTAAAAAAAAGGTGACCACATTGAGTAAGGATTTTTGCACAGCTTCTCTGTCACTAGACAACTTTTTAAAAAATTGTATCATCATGCAAAGTGCCCTCCTGAAAAGCTAACTGTCTCACTGAAAGTATAAGGACATCCCTTGTCCCGTGTGATTTTCTTTCTCTAGTTGAAAAAAAAAAAAAAAAGTCTTTTTGGACTGATTATGACTAATGCAAGTGAACCACATGAACCCTGGAATGATGACAAGGGTGTAATGGGAAGTGATCGAAGAACACTCAAGCATTGCATCTTGAATAAGTACCAACTTGATTTAGAGTGCATAGTAAAGAGAAGGCAAATGGGAATGAGGAGGAGGAAATTGGGAAGATAACTTTCCCATGGACTATGTTTCCAACCACAATTTTCTCTGTCATTTGTTAGACCAAAATAAGCAAAATTTTTAAGCTACTTGTTATTTTCAGACCCTTAGTATGAAAAGGGATTAACTGACACTTGACACTGTTAATTTTCTAATTTTCCCTAAACTAAGCAAGGAAGGCAAAAAAAAAAAAAAAGAAAAAAAAGGGAGGGGGGGGGGGATGGAATTCTGTAGAACGGGAAGAGCAAAACAAGGTAATTATAGCATTATCCCATTATTTCAGTATCTAAACTTAAGCATGCACAGTACAACATTCTTTTAATGGGCAGAGAAACTCTGTACATTATTATTATAATGAGTAGTAATGGATAGTGATAAGCCTATGGGAGTCTTCTCTCTGTACAGTGCCATTACTGGCATGAGTGCATAAATAGATTTTGATTGAGACAGTCCCTAGTAAATCACGACTAAATCTTTTTCTATGCCATTTGAAATAGCTTCAGAGTCTGTTTTTATCTTCAATCCATTATTTTGTGGTTTCTTGTCCTTCATACTTTCCACAGAATCACTGCATCCTTCAGGCATCCCCCTGCTCTGGAATGGGATCCTCCATGGGCTGCAGGTGGATCTCTCCATCCCTTTGGACCTCCGTGGTCTGCAGGGGCACAGCTGCCTCACCATGGGCTGCACCAGGGGCTGCAGGGGAATCTCAGCTCTGGTGCCTGGAGCACCTCCTGCCCCTCCTTCTGCACTGACCTTGGTGTCTGCAGGGCTGTTCCTCTCACATGTTCTCACTCCTCTCTTTGACTGCATTTTCACAGTTTTTTTTTTTGCTTTTCTCATTTTAAATCTGTTATCCCTGAGGCACTACCACTCTTGCTGATGGGCTCAGCCTGAGCCAGCAGTGGGTCCATCTCCCAGAGCATCGACTCTGTTGGACATGGGGGAAGTTTATGGCAGCTTTTCACAAAACTCACCCCTGCAGTTCTGTTGCTACCAAAATCTTGCCACTCAAACCTAATACAGTGTCAGAAACTGTTTCAAGGACTGTTAAATGTGCCAGTAGAAGATAGAAAGGAATGATCAGAATTTGGTCTGCCTTCACACTTCAGTTTCACCAGTGACCTATTTACTAATAGGAAAATATATGCCATTACTAAAGAAGACAATGCTCTGGAAAATTTTGTCATTAAAAACCCAGCACAGAAAAATAGCTTGTTCTCAGCTGCAGGTTTGAGGTGACTTATGTTTCCTAAAATCAGTGCTTTGGGAAAAGGTATATCTGGGTAGGGAATGAGTCACAGGACAAAAGTCAAAGTGAGCAGGAGAGGCTGGTTGCAGACACAGGGTGATAAACTCAGAGGAAAGAAGAAAAGCCTACTTGCTTCCTGGAAATGTAACATGTGAGACAGATGCTTTGCCACATGTTATGTTTGTCCACCTTGTCCAGAGGTATACTTGTGTGTAGACATCCATGAAGCATAGAAAGCAGATTCATACCTTCCAGATAGTGGGAGGTTCCTTCCTCATTAACATCTGCCATCCTAAAGAAGCAGATTAAATATTCCTCAGCAGAGAAAAAAGTGGAATAAAAAGCACAAGAGTCCTGGGGTGAAACTGACTCATGTGCCTGAATCAGAGCTGTCCACAAGTGCAGCATACAGCATAGATGTGCCCTTCAGTGACAGCTCTTGCCCTCCTTGTTACTAGGGTAAGATAGTGATGATCTCTTCCCATGAATCAGGAATAACACAAAACACAGTCCAGAAAGCCAGAGATCCCCTAGGCTTGGCAGTTTCAGTAAACTCAACTTAGGAAAAATAGAATGAGGACTTGAGAGCAAGGAAAAGTGTAAAAAGCCCTCAAAGCTCAGAAAATCTACCAGTGCACTGCTGCTGTTCAAGCACAGTTCAGCAAGTCTTCCAGCTTTGAGTCTGCTTTGAATGAGGAAGTTTGAGGCTGTGATAGTTTCTACTTCTAATGATACATTCACTTAAATACAAAGGTTTCATCAGCAGAATCACATCTCTGAACATGATGAGTCAGCTGAAAGTTGCAATTTAGACTCTACTGCTATTTCAAATATAATTCAAACACAGTCGGATGATTCTAAAAAGAAGAAAGAGACATTGATGAGCTGATTAATAGATTTCTTGGGATATCTGTGCATTCAAAAGAAGACTTTCTGAAAAATTTAGGGCACAATCCATATAACCAAATGTATAAGTCAGTAATGCATTTAGATTTAGCCCAGTCACCTAGATTTCCTTTATAGTCAGAAAAGAGAAATAAGTTCCTTTAAGTCACTATGACCTCACTGAAACAGATACTAAAAGCAGGTGGCCAAACAACAGCAATTTCTTCTGGAGTGACTCCATTATTAGGGACTAAAATTAAGCAGCATGAATCTTGCCCTTTCTCACCAAAAACCTAAAACACATGAATGCTAATTGATCTTCTGAGCTTTTCTGGTCATTGAAGCTGAAGATCACCAGGTGCTCTGCTCTGAAACAGTGCCCCTTGGATAAAATGTGCCTGTCCACAGGGGGTCTCCCATGGACAGCCCCCAGGTTCAGAGGGACCATTTCTGTGGCAGGACAGTAAAGTGTTTGTTCCACAAAATGCTCCATCTTGAGTACCATCCACGGGTACACTATTTACTGGTTAAATTCATTATTTGAACACCAGCCCTGATAACTAACCTAATGATGTACTGAGCACTGTGCTTTTGTACCAAGGGGGATCTAGTTTCCCCAGAAAGCTTTTCTCAAAACCCATCATAATGCATTGCTTCCCGGGGCAATCCTGAGATCGGAGTGAGAGAAAGGATGCAGTGTTTTATGTATTAAGAGAAACATAGGAAAAGCATTTTAAATGTCAGGAGTTTGTCCAATTCCACCCTGAGTTAAAAAAAAAAATAGTAATGTTAGTGGGGATTGCAATACCATAAACAAACATTGTGCAGAAGGGGAGGTTACCAGTTGTTACCCATTCAGATCAGAGACCTGGCAAATCTTGCTTGTCAGGCACAATATAGTCTGACAAGCACAAATAGGACTTATTCTTTTGATTTAACTTTATCAAAACGTAAAAAACCCTCTCCTTTTTCCCTCTCATTTTCCTATCCTCTCTTGTTCTTCCTATCACCTTGAGCACACCCCCCTAAAGCCATTAAGTTTTATCTAAGGCAGCACAGTATCTAGATGGAGTTGGGGTCACTGAATGCATGGAAGTGACCCGATAAGCAATATATTTTTCAAAATGTCATTTCCTTTTTTTCAAGGGTGAGGAGAAGGGAAGTAAAGCTGTCTTTCTTATGTCTTTTCTTGTACTCTCTAGGTAAGTATATCCATTCTTTTTATAGCATCTGCTTACATGAGTTCTACATGTTTTTTTGCACATAATAAAATATTCTAATAAAGGTCCTTCACTTCCTTTATTAAAATAAATGAGGATGGGCATGTTCCTGAAAACTTGTGGAATAATTGAAAAAAGGTTGTTTGGAATAGTGCTTAACATCTGAAATTCCCTCATATTGCCATGCAAAAGTCGACTGATTATTTCTGAGTGATGTGTGCTATGCTGTTAGTCTAATTGCCAGCAGTGGCACTGCTCAGCCATAAAGAAGTTCACTGCATCAACAAAATTTAATTGGGGCACCTCAATATACTGGCATTTTCTTGCAGAGCTAGTTAAAATGAATACAGAAACTGTTCTGCACAAGGATTGAAGCATACATTCTTCACTTGAACCAGGGAAATTCACAGAAAAACTAATTTTGCAACAGCATGCTGTGATTCTGTTTCCTGTTATTCACTCTAGCAACCATTAGCTGAATGCACACACACAATAAAAAGTCTCATTTATTCCATCACATGACACTTTGGGATTATTTAACTGATCAGGCTTTACTGTCTTGCAAAAATTTTAGGCAAGGAAAGAAAAAGCAACAACAAATAAAAGGGTTGGAGGGATTTTATAGCCATTTTACCCAAATTTTGTTTCATTTTGTACCAGAATTAGTCAGTCTGGTACTGATAATGACATCTGTATTAAAAGACTGTTGTTTCCTAATGGGAAGAAGTGCTTGTAACAAAAAAAACCCAAAAAACAAAAACAAAAAAACCAAACAAAATTTAAAACTAGTAATTTGATACTAAATCTTCAAACCCCAGCCCTAACAGGCACTAAGTTTGTTATATTTTTATTACTCACATCCTCCTTGTTTGGCAGATTCATTAAGATCAGGAAGAAGTCTAAAATATCCACTGACTTTAAAGTGACCGATAGGCATAAAAGTAAAGAGTAACATTGAAGAAGGAGAAAATTTAATTCTTTCTCTGTGAGTCTTTGGGAGAAAACGAGTTCACCAGCTTAAATGAGTAATAGGGCAGGTTTCAGAAGTGGCATATGAAAGCATTTGTTGTAATGCTGAACTTTACACCTTCTCTCATTAAGTTGATTCATTGTGTAGGTAACAAGGGAAAAGCTGGCAAGTGCTGACTGCTGTGCAAGCCTCCAAGCTGAACACATCCATCATTCAAAACTTTGAATTCCAAGCCTGATGGCCATGCTTCTTTTGATGCAGCACAGGCTGGTTTTCTGGACCTGTGAGTGCACATTGCTGGCTCATGTCCCGTTTTTCATCCATCAGTAACCCCAAACCCTTCTTTCCAGAGCTGTTCTCAATGTGTTCATCACCCAGTCTTTACTGGTACAGGTGATTGCCCCAGATGCAAGGTCCCATGTCTGGGTCAACACAGTCACCCCTATCAGTGCAGACTGAGCCACAAATGGATTGAGAGAAAATCAAATGGATTGAAGAAGATCCTTGAAGGGACAGCCCCACACATATCTTTGTATACAATGGAAATATTCTCTTGGGCTTCAAGACTCTCAAGTACTTAAAAAGAGCATCCTCATCAGAAAACTGTCCCAAATGGAATGAAAATCAGGCCCTAAATCTGCTTGATATAACTATTTCTCAGAGGGACTTATTTCAGAAATGGATCCTTGGCACTGATTAATCAAAAGTAGAGGTGGTGTCTTTTTGTTGAGTGGGATGCTTTGAAGGCCAAGGGACTATTGATTGTTCTGATTAATACACTTCACTCCCACATCTGAGAAATGGCAACTGAAATTGGAGTCCCCTTTTCTGCCCTGCTTTCATGGGTACAATTCCCCTCTGGAATCAATGTCTCAGAGAAAAAAGAGAATCAATGATTCCAGACATAAGCGAAGGTCATAGTGCAAGGCATAGAGGGCAAATCACTGGCCACTGTAAATCATGGTCACTCTCTTAACTCACTGAATCTATTGCATTTTAGTCATGGATTTGACCCAGAGAGCAATCTGTATTTTTCCCTCATGTCTATTGTTTCCTTATATGATTTCCATGACTATTTGGTTTTATGATCTGAGCTATTAAAAATGGATTACAGCCAGTGTTCTATTAATTTCTAAGATTCACAAATATTTTGAGAAAAAAGGTTGCTATTTTCTATGTCTTTAATATATTTATGATTTCTTGGTATGTATTTCCTACCTTTTACTCTTCAAAAAATACCTTTGGTCTAGAAAGATGCTGGGAAACTAAAAGGAAGGTGTGAGTATATAAATGTGAGTACATATATAATTTCATATTGAAATATGGAGGATACTCAGCATCCTGAAAATACACACTTCATTTTTTTATTCCTATTGAGTACTTCTTTTGCTTCTTTTTTTCTGCATTTACTTCCCTTTCTCAAAAAACCCAAACAAATAAAAAAACATACAGTGAATGTCCTATGAAATTTAATATTCACCTGAATCCTGCTATTACAAAATTGAGCAATTTCTCTACAAAAAAAAAAAAATCTGACTTTTTTCTCTTTGTGCCATGGTTTAATCCCAAACAGCAACTAAGTACCACAGCTGCTCGCTCACTTCACTGCCATGGTGGGATGGGGGAAAGAACTAGAGAAAGGCAAGGCCCATGTGCTGAGATAAGAAAAGTTTAATAATTTAATAATAGGACTAATAATAACAGCTACAGGAATAAGAGAAGGATGACTAAAACACAAGAAACACAAAAAAAGCACAATGCAATTATTCACCACTCTCTGTTCTATGCCCAGCCCATCCCTGAAGCAGTGATCAGCTCCTCCAGGCAACTCCCCCCAGTTTATGCATGGAGCGTGATGCTCTGTGATATGGAATATCCCTCTGGCCAGTTCAAATCAGCTGTCCCAACCATTCTCCCTCTCTCCACTTCTTGTGCACCTGCTCAGTGATACTGAAAATTCTCAATTTGGGGTAAGCACTGCTCAGCAACAACCAGCACATCAGTTTGTTGCCAACATTATTCTCATGCCAAACCCAAAACGCAGTGCTGTGCCTGCTACTAGGGAAGAAAGTTAACTCTGCTCCAGCCCAAAACCAGGACACTTCTGCATCTCAGATGAAAAGCAATCTTTAATATTTCTCCAAGGAGAAAAACTCTCCAAGGAACATAATATCACTTCTAAAAAAATGTATTTGAGTAAGGAGGAGGGTTTTGGGGTTATTTTGTTTTGTTTTGTTTTGCTGTTGTTTTTTTTTTATTATTATTATTTGTGGATTTTATAAGTATGATCTCACTTATATATCCTAAGCCTGAACTTACAGTGTAAGCATGAAGACAAAGAAAATTTGTTTGATATGTTCATCCCAAATTTGCGGCATCAGAAAACTGGGATGGTTCAGAAATAATTTAATCACCAATTGAGCTGACTTCTGATAATTAGAGATTAATTTCTGGAGTAAGATAACTTTTTAATAGATGCTAGTGCTGTCTTTTAACATGAAGATTAGAGGAATCTTCTGTTAGATAATTTGAGGAGCAAGTCCAAATTCTGCCAGTGCAGTTTTCAAAGGGCTCTGAAAATCCAGTTACTCATCTCCCACAAAAAGACAGCCTATTGTCACAAGCAATGCTTCCAGCTGCCTTTGGAAATCCCAACAAAAACTCCCCTAGCTTCATTATCTATTACCCTTGTATAAGGAATAGGATAGAGAATGAAATACAAATAGATGTGGATAGATGAGAATCTAATTTAATAACTACTCAATATAACTGCCCACTGTCGGACGCATTGCTGCATAAGGTGCTATTGATTTGAGGAAAAAGATTATATGACAGCTGTGAGAAAATGTCTGGCACTGTTCCTCCCAAGATTTATTGTTTCTGAAAATGAGTAAATACATTTTATGCATGAAAATCTAGCCAGGCTTTTTCCAACTGTCTTAATATTTTCAGCTTCATGGACAAAGCCCCTTATAACTTCAGGGATACTGCACATGTAGATAAAGTATCTGCATGTACTTAGTCACCCAGTGAAGGCTCCCATGAAGTGCAACTAATAGCAGATAGGAGAGGCTGACAAGGATCCCTTCATGTATTAGTTTTCTCATGGTACTTAATATTATTTTATTTTCTATTAACAGCATAGATATTTTTGATATTCTCTTCATGTCAGGATTAACTCTCACGTTAAACAAGGCATTAATTATTTGGTATGGGCAGGTAGCAGTAACTTCTGGGCCAGGTATTCCTCAAAAAAAAAAATTGCACCCTGTTTCAGGACTTGTTCTGCCTTCGAAGGCTTGTCAGGATCAAAAAACTCACTTATGGCAGTAACTCATATGTAGAGAGATATTAGGTCCACTAAAACCCTTCATATTCATCTCCATTTTCCTATTTGAGGTTCTTCTTTATCTACTTTTCCTCTTTATCTTTTATTTTGAAGTTCTATCTTTATCTGAAAATCATCCTAGGTAACCTCCTGACTCATAACAGCTGAATATGGCATTGCTTCCAGCTCTTTGGGCAATTCTACAATAAGCTGGCTTGTGAAAGAGCTTCTAATTTACTATTTTCCCTAAGAAGAATTCCTCTTGGCCCATCAGATAGAAGACTATCATTAGTTTACCCTTAAATTCCTGCCACCTCTTAGCTGATCTTCTTTCCGAGTAACACAGTTTCAGCATCTTGCATTTAAAAAATGTTAAGCTAATGATTTTTCCTGCCACAGTGTTAGAATTGACACATTTAGAAGCATATGTCATTGAATGATCAGATTTCTATTAATAATTTCTACATGCATTAAGCAGATTAGAATAGGTGGGAAGTGGAAAAAGAGCTGAGATTTATCCTCCATCCCCAT
The DNA here is from genome assembly GCA_013397375.1 of Toxostoma redivivum. Taxonomy (NCBI): domain Eukaryota; kingdom Metazoa; phylum Chordata; class Aves; order Passeriformes; family Mimidae; genus Toxostoma; species Toxostoma redivivum. The sequence goes on from VXBI01004851.1 coordinate 407,240, forward strand.
GATATTCCAGACGGTCATATGGACACCAATACCACTAGATACCAAAAGGCAAAACTCTCAGCAGCTGTGTTAAAATTACACCTACAATAATTAGCGAAGTGTGCCCACTGCTGGGAAAATACAGATGCCTCAACTCTTACGCAGTGCTTTTCTTTGGAACACATCTTTATCTTTTATATACTTATATACCTATGTAAACAGAGCTCTAACTATAGATATATATGGAGAGATAGATGTAGATGTAGATGTAGAGGTAGATGTAGATGTAGATGTAGATGTAGATGTAGATGTAGATGTAGATGTAGATGTAGATGTAGATGTAGATGTAGATGTAGATGTAGATGTAGATGTAGATGTAGATGTAGATGTAGATAGATCTATGTATATGTATATTTAAGAATGAGAACAGGCTGAGCCCCAAATTTCATAAAGATCTGTAACTTTATAAAATATTTTCACTCACTGAAATTGGAAAGTCTATTGAAATTAATAAGAACGTACTTGAACACTGAGTAAAGTAACCTGAGAGCCATTACCAATTATTATGAAAAGCTAATGGAGAACAAATGAAATGAAAAATAAAACAAAAAGGGAAAGAAATGGCTCTTTACAAAGGGAGAGGAGAGGAGAGGA
>VXBI01004851.1:408047-432787 GCA_013397375.1 Toxostoma redivivum
AAAGGAGAGGAGAGGAGAGGAGAGGAGAGGAGAAGAAAAAATGAAAAAATCTGTAAGCATCAAGAATGAACAGAAAAGCAAAACAATGCCTGTTTTTTTCTGCATACAAGACTCACTCTTGCCCCCTGTCCCCTCCCCACTTTTCAGTGTCTTTCAAAACCAAAACATACATTACTGGTACTTAAACTCATTACTAAACTCAATCCAAACATTGATTGAAACACAGTTTTGACACTATTTGAACTGCTTCTTGAGAGACAAAACATGAAGTCAATCAGTTGCTGTCAAAGTCTTTAATACAACACTGATCATTTCAGATCTTGTATCAAGTATACTTTCATGTACTGGATGATTCAGTTATTTTTATTGTTTAAGATCCATGCATTTTGAACCTCTCTTCAAGTCAATCACATCCTCATGAAACTCTCCAGGAACTGTTCAAAGTAATTTTCACTAGTCAGAAAGTTAAAGGGTCTAAGAATCATTATTAACCTGTGCATAGCAATCATTTTATAAGGATGATGTTTTCCAGATGATGCATGCTTTGGCAGTTGTAACTGGATAATGGTTTTAGCAAACTGAGGGAGATTTCTAATTTTGTATGAATGAAAATCAATATATATTTCTTTGGATTTACTGTATACAACTGTTATAATTCTCACCGCATTTTGTCAGCTACTGCTCTGGGTCAATCTGAACAAATTCCTAATGTAAGACAAGCACTACTCCCTGGGGAAACTGAGGTAGAAATTTCCTTATCAATATGATTAGGCCAATGAAAGTTGTGTTTATTTATCTTCCTTGTATATGACATGTATGACAGTCCAGAATCAGCAGCAACAGCAATTAGGATCAGCCCACTGATACCCTTCTGTCCTGCACTGAGTCAAGAGTGATGCTGAAATGTGGCAGTTTTGGGAGATGGGAATAGTTCTCAGCAGCATCAGATCTGTTGAGTCCAGTTGCCAGAGGTTCTGTAGTCCAAGTGTACACATGCAGGCACATTATCCACACCTCCATCTTTGGACCATAGTGAAGATGCTCATGTGATAACAGCAGACCTAGATAGTCTTTTACTGTCAGTTAAGATGGCAACAATATCTGTGACTAAATCATCTCAATGAGTCACTTAAACATTCCTTTTATAAAGAAGGTGAAATGCTACAGTGAACCTGCTGCTGCTCCAGACACAATTATTAGTCAATCAGAATTATCAGATCTGCAATATAGTTTTAAGTGATTGACTATACTGAAAACAGGATCAGCGCAAGATGCTGTGGGACTCTTCTCATTTGCTAAGTATCTTCCACAAGGACAGGCAGCAAAACTGAGCTTCAGGAGATTTTTGTCTCTTGATATTTCATTTGCATCTTTGTGTGGCCTCTGGTTCAAACCTCACTGGCTTGAGTCCCTCTGGAGTGGTCTCACATTTGCCATAATGCTTCTGCTTGCCTCCATCTTACTGAAGCTATAGCTTTGGTGCAGAAGAGTTTTAATAGCCTGGATGTAAGAATTCTAGATTGCAGGGATACCTCAAATAGTCAAAAAAAAAACCCCAAAAATTTTAAAGACTAGACAAGTGCTGAGTCTCAGAGTCTTATTATAATCTCGAAGCTATTGTCTACATTTCTCTGTATCTGATACAAAGTCATCTTAAGTATTCTGCCTCACCTAAGTACAATCTGGGCTGCTGGCACAAAACTTCTTTTTCATCAGCCATGTACCTCATTTAAAACACCTCATTTTCCTTCCTACTTCAGCCTAGTAGTCAAGACATATTTCATACTTCTATTTTATCACCTCTTGAAGTTTTTCACTCCAACTCTTATAAGACTGATGGAGATGTCCAAGGCACATTTACAGAGAAAAACAACTAACTATATATCCTCAAAATTTTTAGCTATGTTACAGCATCCTTTTTTTTTTTAACAAAAATATCTGCATTTGCTTGTTTGCACATTAGAGAAGTGGTTATCATTCTCATATGGTAAAAAAAGCATTTTATTATGCCAAACAACTTGAAATAAAAAATAAAACACTGATGATAAAGCCTCACTCCTTGAAATCATCTTTTATGTGATTATTTTGCAAATAACTTATCAAATCTGGTGATGCAGCTGTAAAGACTAGATCAGGTTAACTGCTCTGCTGTCCTCATTGTCCAAAGATTAATTCTTTATTTCCCCATATTGGGAAATAGATTTCAAAAGCCCTGGAGACAGACCTAGAATTATTTTTTTGAGATATCTTTCACCTTAGTCTAAAAAGGAAGGAGAAGGTGAAGCAGAGTAGATTCACTATTTCCTTAACACAAGAGAGCAGATTGGACTGTGGTTATTTTTCAGAGGGGAAACCTTATGAAAATTATTTCAGGGTCATACTATTTTATGGGCCTAGAGGGAATGCTGAGAAGTGAAATCCTGTCACTCTTGACAGATAACAGACTACAAAAATCACATTATACACCCAGTTGTTATCTTTAATTGAGAATGTGATTTACCAAAGGTAGTGAAAAGCAGAAGCAAAACTCAACAATATAACAACAAGCCAATCCCTCAGGTGATACAATTAAATGCTTTGGAAAACAAAAATGCCATCAGTAAATAGGAAACTCATTGATGCTAAAGAGTGATTTGTGTTGTATGTCAAGTTTTGATAACTTTGTCTGCAAAAAATATTTTCCTCCTGACCCAGAATGCCTTGACTATTTGAATATTCTTCTTTCTGCCAATTTGGACATGAGCTGAGAAGTGCAGCCATGCTTATTCTGGTTCTCTGTTATGTGAGAAGTCTTCCCTTGCTTACTTGCACGTTTCATTTTTTATGCATGAGGAAAAGCCAGAACATAAACATTACACTGACAGTTGTACGTTATGTCAAAAATTTTATATATTTTTCTATGATACCATGAATATGCATTTTTTATGTAAATGCATATAGTATCTCTCGAAAGCTTTAGGAGATATACAACAACTACATGTCGGAATATAAATACATATGAAAAAGAACCCCAGAAAATAACTGCTCTTGCAGGTCATACATTCATAGTAATCACTGTGAGAAAATCATAAAAATAACTCTTCTCAATACTTTTAGGTTAAAAGCAGCCTCCTACATTTAAATTGAAACAAGACACTTCAAATATTTCCTTTAGAGTGCGTATTATAAGTACCAATGTAATCAAATGCCACAGTTTTGACCAGAGCAATCTTCTGGAAGCGCTCAGACGATTTTCAGGGTTGTACCACACCCACACAGACTTTTTTGATCTCTCATCAGTGGATCCCCAGTAAGGAATGATGCCAGCAGGTCAGGATTTCCACAGCTTTAAAAAGAGCAAGAAACAACCCAGGAGCAGACACTGAAGAGCGACTGAATATGGGTACATTTCTTCTCTCCACATCATTCCCCAAGTAGCTATCTTGTTTTCTTTCTCTCTTCTTGGCTCCTCTCCATGGAATTATGAAATTGCCTTTTGGCATGTGATCAGACACAGAGTGATCTTCATCTTCATGTTCTGACACTGAAAAAGTTTTCAGAAATGTGCTTAGTGGTTGTGTCACCAATGGAAACTGTTTTTTGTACCAGGGTTGAGACACACTCTGCAAGTAAGAAAATAAAATTATCTTGGGTTGCTAAAATAGCCTATCTTTCAAAAAAAAAAAACTTGAAAATGTTAGTGTTCCCTACATTCTAAACCATGACAATTAACCTATACATGGGGTGTATTTCCAGTTGTAAGGTAATGTAGCATTTCTTCAAAGAGGTGTCAAAAACAATCATAGGCTAATGAGATTTTACAAGAACCACCTGCTGGTTGCTTTCAATTAGATAAAATGCCCTGGCTGGAAGTGAGGAAACATATTTTCATTATTTTCAAAAGAGTTATGCAACAGAAAGTGATAAGAGGAAAAGAAATTATGAACTAATAGAACAGTCTGAGCTTTCCAGCTCCACTTCCCTCCTCCTTATTTCTATTTGGGGGAAAACAAACAAACAAATCCAACAAACAAATAAAAATGATGGCAATATTGAGTGTCCAAAGACACTGAGGAAAAACACAGAGAAAGCTTAATGAATACCTGATATTGTCAATTCACTGACACCCCAAGACAAATTCTGAAACCAATTTCTTTGAGTCAGATTAAGCATTTTATTCAAGAGGAAATGTTTTCCTTTGCATTTCTGTTGCCATTTTTAAGATGAAAAAAATTTTTTTTTAAAGCAAAAGGCTATTTTAAATAATGTAGTTATTGCATTTCAACCTTTTTACTGAATTCAGTTTTTAGAATATCTCTTGGGAGGAAGGACGTGATCAGAAAGAACAGTTTGACAAAACACAACATAATAGTCAGATACACTTTTTAAAGATTTGTTTACTCAAGAAACCATGGGCCAATAGGTACTCTGCCATCCCATTGAGACCTGGGCTTTCTAGTACAACGTCAGAAATTACTTTGGACACTTCTGTGTTTAGAAAACTGATATAAATCTGAAGGGAAAGCACCCAATACAGCCCCCATGAATAGGGGAAGAGCATGGGGCAGAACATGACAGATTCTTTCTCTTTCATGTTTCTTTTACAGGACTTTCATACTTGCAAGTTCCAGGGGAAAAATTGAAAGACCACAGAACTAAAGAACCAAACTAAAGACACTCTTTACATTTCCTCCCACCACATATCAAGGTGTAAAGGACATTGACAGCAGAATCTGTGAGGCTGAGATGATCTTTATAGGGATGTAAGACCTTCAGATACGTAAAAACCCTTCAAGTTAGATTCTCTCTTTTCATGTAACCGTTTCATTTGCAGTTTTACACTGCTGAACTTTTGGAAGCAATGTGGAAGATTTAAAGACCAGTGTATAGCACTGTGGAAGATGCCTCCTGATAACTGCATTGTAATCCTTTGCTGTGGGTGTGGTTTTCCATGGAGTCTGAATATTTGTATAGTTCTATAACCTCTGTTAACAACAGCATTTCAGATAATGTGTGTCCTAAAAAGACTTTCTACACATAAAACATAAATTAGACTTCTCCACTGGCTGGCATTTGAGATAGGGAAAAAGAAAATCAAGGAAAAGAGCAATGAAAGACCTGCCTTTCAATAAATAAATAAATAAATAAATTTAAGTTTTTTGGGTTTTTTAAGACAAGAAAAACAAATGGAGCACCTTTGTCTCCCTAGGTGTTTGTGGTGAATTACCTTAGCTGAAGAAAGGTTTTAAGGTCCTCTGGTTCCAGCCAAAAAGCCAAAGAACCTTGCAGAAGGAAGAAGCCTTGTCCCTGTGAGAAGTGGAAAAGTGCTTACAAAAGGATTCTTACTTCAGTCAACTGAAAAAAGGTCAGATCTATCAGTGACTGATAAAAGCTGAATGCACTGTCACACTTCTTGAAGTTTCAACAGCTGTATACCCTGAAGATATTGTTCATAAAGATGCATTTTGAACTGAGTCACAGGCAGAATGCAATTTTAAAATCTTCTGCGGCACTAAAAAATAAAAACTCATGCTTTAGAGGCTACATCTTTCAGAACCATGGCTTCAATACAGACAGCTGTGGCAACCAGTCCTTGCCTGCAGAGCAGAAAGAGAGAGAGAAAATGTGTCATCTAGAGGCTGACACACCACATGGATTTCCAAGCTAATTCAAATAAGCCAGGCAGGTCACCAAAAAACAAAAAGTGTTTATGCAAAAGCAAGCTGAAAACCAAAAGGTGAATAAGCTTTGTTTTTCATAAAGTGTCATAAGCAAAGAATTTTAAAATTAAGGAAATTAAGCTGTGGGTGAGTTTTGATTTTCAACATTTAAAGCAAGAAAGGATTAGTTTTAACTATAAGGCAGTAAGAAATCTTATTTATCATCATTTGTGGTTCATCAGTCAGAAAAGGTCAGATTATGTTCCACAGGGACAAATTTACTCATGGTCACGCTAGTATCAGATCAATCCATGGAGAGGACTGGGTGCATTAGAGCTCACTTCCCCTGCTTTGTAGTATCATAATTTTCTTCTGATTCAGCTCAGCTGCATATTACTGACCTTTCCCTCCATCTCCCTTAACTTCCCAGCCTGGCAAGAGGGTTTGGTCAGCAGTGCTCTTTGGGCTAACTTTCCCCCTTAAAGTGAGTCTTCTCAACAGCAGCAACTTTTGAAATATTATATATATATATATACACACACACACACACACACACACACATACACATACATAAAAGATGCCTCCTTCTGAACAAGTGGTTTGCTTCAGGCGTAGTCTGTTCTTGCAAAAAACCCTGTATGTTCACATTAAACATCAGTTATTTTTAAAATAGAGTTTTTTCCAGGGAGGGAGAAAACTGTAATTTTCCTCCTTGCCCATTTAACACATTCACGCCCACAATATTTAGAAAGTAAAATCAAATTTTATTTCCACTTACACTACTGCAGAAATGCTTAATCCAAGCTGCAGTCTAGCCCTAAAGAAATAAGAACAGTATTTTATTTGTGACAAGGCTGGCCAACGTGTCTAGCTTTTAAATATCATATTTAAGCAATTCCTACATGAAGTTCTCCTAATGAATCATATTATTGTTGTGTTACCTTCCAGCACTGCCTACCAAGACAGGAGCAGGTAGCGTATCCAGAGCTGCTACAGCAGACTGATTGAGAATCATTAGCGAGACAAAAGGGCAGATGACAGACATTAATATGAGGGAAGGAAAAATTACCTCATGCCATGCCCAGGAAGGGTATAATTGAGTTGTTTCTAAATGGGAAAAGAAACCACTTGCAGAAGGGAAGCCTGCTGATAGCATTCATTGACTGCCAAAAGAACTGGAACATTGTCGTGCATCGCAGCTCCAACCACTGAGGTAGCCTTGTTACTTTACCTGTGGAAGACCATGACTTTGTCATGACTGGTCCCCAGGGCCACCTCAGTACCTGCAGAGAGTCAGTCCTTGCCCTCCTAATGTTTGTTCTTGGCTACATGGACTATCAGTGGACGAAGAACAGATTGGTGGGGGTCACCTAACTCCACAGGCTCTAAGCAGATCTCTGTGACTTTCAATCCCCTTGCTCATAGCTGTGTATAAAACTACTGCATCCCTGGGATGTGTATGGCAGGTCCTCGCAACACTCTTGGGTCCCCTTATGATAGGGACAACAGTTACCTCAAGGAGAAACAGCTTTGGAGAGAGAGTGTGAGAGAAGAGGTTTCTCTGTCCTATCAAAGTTGCAAATAGCTTGGAAAACAGTCCCAGTCTACTGACATCCCTGAGGTCCTCCCAAAGCTGTTTTTTCATCCATGAACACATCTGAAAAAGAAAGGGGAAACATTTTATTACAACTCTATGCAGCAACCTCGTCCCAAAAATGCTGTGTGTACTGGAGTACATCCACAACACAGTCTCTGCTCCCAGATGTTCCCAGACAAAGAGACACCAGGACTGTAAGATATATTCTTGCTTTGCAGCCATGCAGAGCAACCTCAACGCTGTCATGGGAAGGTGGGGAGAAAGTGACAGCCAGTGACAGCACCTACAATCCTGTGCTGCCTTATTGACAATAAGCCTATTTTTTTATTCTATGGATTGAAGAAGAATTTAGCCTGCTACTCCTCAAAACTTATTCTTTGTAAGATATGGTGCTTGGCTTTTTTCATTACTACTGTTGATCACATGGCTTTTATTTCTTTTGAACGAGAGCTCACGAAAAGGTGTGTGTCACTAGGTGTGGTCTTGGGGTATTTTTTCCTACATATTTCTAATACATCAGCTATTTATTTTACCCGGGTAGATCTTGATTCTTTATTCCTTGTATCATTTGTATTTTGCTTGCTTCTGCCATACTGTATACTCAGAGTTGTCAGAATATGCATCCTCAAATCTAGGCCCAGGAGATGTATATACAGATCAAGTCAAAAGATGCCAAACATACATACCCAAATTAATTATCTTCTTCTTTTTATTTTGATTTTTTTTTTTCTGGACAGAATCATTAATATAAAAAGGTTGCAAAAATGTTTGGGTCTCTTTCCTATTTCATACTACAGGCAACTTAATTGTGTCATATAGACATGTTTATGTTACAATTAGTGTTATATATATATAAGTTACATAAAGTACATATGTGATATGTAAATATATTGCTCTACATAATACAGACAGTATAAAGTAGAAAACGTGGGTTGTCTTCTCTATGCAAACAGGACACTACCATGGTTGCCAAGCAAGGATCACTCATTCATCTTGAAAATATTTTCTGAGCAATCAGTTAGGAAAAAGTGGCAGAAGGTTCATTGGTAAGTGGAGTGAGCATGCTCACAATGTTGGTTCAGAGGATGTAAAGTGTTTTTTTGTCTTTCAGCTGCAGCAATGGGAAGCAGTAATCCTGAAATATAATTTTCCACTTAGATTCAAGGATGTCAACTGTTTTATACAACAAGCTACATGACTGTATTAGTTCATAATACAAACTAACTCTGCATACTCAAATCAAGTACCTGAATGGGGAAAGGTTAGGAAAAAATATCCTTCTACATATTAGTGGAGACCATTTAATCTGTATTCAGCACAGTACGACTTGGAGCAAACTCACCAAACTCTTACACTCTGGCTCTTATTACAAGTCTGTGTTTATCAGACCTGTATTGTCAGGATCATTTCACGTGTCACTGAAATGCAGGCACTGCTGAAGAAAAGCAAACCCTTAACAAAGCAATATATTAGCTGTAAACAGACAACTATGAGACTCCAGGGAGACAAAAGCAAAAAGGGTGACCATGACCCTGAAGCTCTGCTTAAATGAATTCACAGTAAATTGCCTCATTTCTCCTTTTTCCATAGCATGAATGCAGCAAGTTGCAGTGTTTTCCACAGTTCAGTTCCCCCATTTGAATATACAGACAGACAGCACACACACCCAGGCCAGAGCCAGCATACCTGATCTGTCCACACTCCAGGGAAAAACTCATGTATTGAATGCTGGGGCAGAAATTTGGCACTATAAGTCACTCAGTCCAAGGCAGCAAGGCACACAGTTCTCAAAAAAAGGACCCTCCCTGTAGCTTCATGTAAGATTGCATCTCAGCTGAATCTTTTGTGAATACTAAATGCTCTAGAAGCAAGAAACCACCCGTTGCCCCACAGGTGTTGAGTGGTGGTGCTGAGTTTTCCATAGAGTGGATCCCGTTATGTCAGAGGATGGTTATCCCATTGTCCTCTCCATTAAGGCTACAAAGAGCACTGATCCACAGTGCCAACCCACCACCATGTAGAAGTACTGGTGTCATTTGCAGTAAAACAAAATTAGGTTTCTTTTTCTTAATGCAATGTCTGCCTCCTAACCTCTTTTATATTTGTGATAGATAAGAATTCAGAAATTTGTATATATGACAACAACACACCAAGGAAAAGAAAACTAATGCTTAGATTTATTTCTTTCAAAAGCTTTCTTTAGTCTGCAATTTCAGCAACAGAATCTGAGAGGAAAAGAATCTGAGAGTCAAAGGTAATCACTTCTCCAATCAGTTATCTTATTTACCAGGCTACTGGATGTGCAATTATTACATCTTCTGAAAGATTTCTTTAACTTCTAATTTATATATAAGACCATAAAAGATACAGGATTGACACTGGAAATGGAAAGACTTTAATTTATAAAAAAAAAAAATTGCAAACTGCTTTTACTGGAGTGATGGCATGCTCCTCCTTCACACATCTGTTGTGTCTCAGCTTGAGAAATAGGTGCCACTGATAAGTTAAGTAAAATATAAAATAATAAAAATTAAATACAAGAGAACATGAAAATTTAAGTTGTACAAGTGCCTTTGTGTATTTTTAATTAGATCCCTTTTGAAGCCAACTGTTATTAAGATAGCCAAATTATTCTGAGAGAACCTGGTTAATTTACCAGTAAAATAGGGCAGGAGTATTCAGAAATAGGACTGCTTTTGTGAAGAGTTATTTGATTGAAAATTATTTGGAGTCCTCATCTTTGCCTGCTTCTGAACAGAATAATATTCTGTGAGCAAACTGCTCACATGAACATAGATGGACAAAATGGAGCAGACATTGGAAGCAAGACCAATAGTGCACATCAGATGTGAGAAGGGACCTGGTGGGAGTTTTCACGTCAAACAAGCAAGTTTTTAAGAAATGTATAGAAAAGTCAAAACGGCTGAACACTGAACTTCTTAGTGCAGCTTTCAAATCCTACCACAACTCACAGAGTGTTTCATTCTGACTGGACAGAGCAATTAAAGTCACCTGTCTGCCATGAGAAATGGCTGATCCAATGTACCAGTCAGTGACATACACAGCCTGTCTGTCTCAACTCCCTGTAGCATCTTCTGCAACTCATAGTCCTTGGCACAGAAAAAGAAATAAATATGACTTGCTTCTAAGTCATATTCATGTGTTTTCAGACTAGAGTACTCATTGCCTGCATTCCTTCCTTCCCTAACTCCTTAATCTTTCCTGTGTATTGGTTATTGATTTGCGGTAACTCTTCATATTTAAAATAAGACTAGAGAAACTTTTCTTTTCTGAACCTTGATCTTTTCCAATTTACAAAATTCTCCAGCAGAATGGCACATGGTACTCCAAAGAGCCCCAAAAAAGTCTTTTCAGTGCAGCATTGCAAATTGTAACAGTAAATGTATCTTTGGGAAGTCACATTATCTATGAATTTATTAATAGGGAATCACTTGCGAAGCAGAAGAAGAAAGAAAAGAAACAAAAGTCTATTCATAAAAAAACAGGTACTAACAGTGAGAGATCATGGTAAATAGATAATAACTTATAGTGAGCAGTTTGTGGATGAAACCAAGTATAGTTTCCACCTACCATCTTAAATTTATCTCCAGAGGCTCTTTGAAACAGAAATAGCAGAGACTTAATTGCTTTCTCCTTCCTTTCCTCTGTAAGGCAAAGGTGAACTTAATGCCTTCAGAAATTGGTGATATTAAGACAATTTCTTAGACCATCAGCTGAGTGGGGAGGGGCCACAGTGAACAGCAATCTAGCACAATCAGCAATCTAGTAATGTTTAGGAAGCTTTAGACAAAAATAGTCGGTATAAATTTTGACAGACACAATGATCACAGCAGTTCACTTGCACAGTAATGTTGGTTTGTTGCCAAGAAGTAGGGTTTTATGCTGTTATTTGCTGCATATATCATCCAATAAGATGTTGTAATCCAAGCCTGATAATGATTCTAAATGCTAGTGACCAAGCTCCATGCTAGTGTGATAACTTCATACCAAAGCCTCAGCAGAGACTTTCACAGACAGAATCAGGAAACTAGATTCCAAACTTGGCAGTTAGGAAAGGTGTGCAAAAACTTGATTTCCAAAATGCTGAGAACACAATTGCCTCCAGAAATGTTTGCAAACATAAGATTAGCAGAGTCATTCTTTCCTATCAGGTGTTAAGCACCTTTAGATTAATTTGTATTTTCCCCCATCACGTTGTCATCTGTTCCTTTTGTTGCCTCTAACCTGTAGTGATTTGGACAAGGCTGCATTTGATCAAAAGATGTTCTAAGAGCCCCTCATCCAATTAGCACAGCAGTTATGAAGCCAGACCAAAAATCCACCAATATAACCCACAAAATCTTAAAACAATATAATTCACTGTCCAATGAGAATCAAATAAAAGTAATTTCAAAGCCAGGACCAAAGGATTTCTATAGTCTCAGACTGCGTAAGGTCTCGGAGGAAGTCAGTGTCAATGACAGACATTCATTGTCTTTCAAGTCAATGGAGAACAGAATCCTCTTGTATTCATCACACAGTTCCCATTCTTAATATGAGATTATGTAATAAATCCTACCCAAGCAAACAGGGGAAAAAAAACCAAACCAAACCAAAACAAAACAAAAAAAAAAACCACACACACACAAAAAAAAACTTGAATAAATAAATAAATAAATAAATAAACCACAAAAAAACCACCATTTCCAAGGAGCTTCTTTCTTTAGAGTGGGATAAATCAGTATGAGGCAGTACCCAGGTTTGTGTCCAGAAAGTAAACACAGGTTTTTTAATTGGATCCTTTTTCTTGGTGCAAGTGTCTCATCCAGCTGGGTTCACCATTCTGCAGCAATCACAGAGGAATGATCTGCTTCCAGTCAGTATGACATTTCTTCTGTGTATGACTTATTAGCATGAAGTTTCAGCCTAGAGCTAAAAATAGAAACTTAACCTCTACTGAGCACCATCTTCCAGCTAAGCAAGAGTATTTTAGAACCTTTTAGCTATAAGTAGATCTGATTTTTACTAAAGAATAAGAGTACAAGAGTATCAAATCTAATTGCAGTAGACTGGGTGACGTTACTTGAATCCTTTTTTCCCAGTACATTTCAGTAGCATGCAGAGAATTTGCAGAATCCTATCAAAATTAAAACAAATCAGTTGTGAAGAAGAGTTGGCTTCTAGGAGAAAAAAAATTTAGTCAGAGTTTTTAATTGGCATTTTAATTCTGTCTGAAGCTTCTTTCTAGATGTTTCACAGACATTGGTATAGCTAAAATAAATGGCATAAAAATATAATCAACTAACTTCAGAAAAAACCACCAAATTGTTCATCTTTCAAAATGTAAAGGACAAAATAATGCATTCAAAAATATTAGTTTCAGGGAACTGTAAAATCAACCATATGAAAAGAACTCCACCAAAAAAACAGCTAATAAAATCACTGTGATATATTAACTTATAAGGAGGATATTTTTGTCATTTTCTGAGAGGCTGTTAATAAATTGCACAGAAATACAGTGAAAGAACTGTTGTGATTGCAAAAACTACAGTAAAAAGGAATAGAGTGTCAGAGACACCAACATTTTACTTACTTGTAAATGTTAAAAAATTAGAACTAGCTGCATTGCTGCTTGTGCCCTCCAAATGAGTTAAATGAAGTGGACATGTAAAGGGAGCTGACCTCTCAGGGCTGCCCATTTCAGTGGCCACGTGCTGTAACCAGATGGTGTTTCTCTCTGTATAAAATAAAAACCCATGGACCTGCTGGGTACAGGTGCCGTGCTGCCAGGCTGTGGTAGTGTCATCCCAGGACACATGGGACTCATTGCCCAGACACAGAACTTCTCTGCCAAGACAGGATGACAACAGCAGCTGTCAGCTTGAGCCAACTCCATCAGGTCCTGCCAGTTTCTTCCTGAAAGCTGCTCATATTCTTCCATGCTATTTTTCCATCGGTTTGCCAAGTCACCAATTTCAAACAGATCTTTGCTGTGCCTTTCCATGCCACATCTTGACAAGAGGAATTCCATCATCATGGGGATGATTCTTGCTTGGCCCATAGTGATCCCTTATGCAAAAATGTTACCCTGCCACACTCCTTCATACAGCTTGAAGGATGCTCTCATTCTAAACAGAGTTTACACATTTTTTGTGTCTCTATATGAGATCTGAAATCTTTATATCCCTGTAATTGCCACGTGACTTTCCTTTTTGTTCATAATATCATTCCATGAGAAGTAATTCCAACTCCTTTTGTTTATCTTCAGATTTGGAAAAGATGCTTTCTAAAACCACTTTTGTGATCTTTCAATCAATGGTGAAATTTTTCAGTCTCACAGTTCTCACCATTTATTTCCTCAGAACAGGGTACAGTTCAAATTCCACCATGTTACATATTGCCATCTGTATTTTTAGGCTCATGTTGCCAAATACACAGATTTTACTGAACCTGAAAAATGTTGCTCTGTCCTTAATTGTATGAGCTGTTAATCCCCACAAGAGCTTCTCATCTAGGTCACAGAAATTATGGCTTCTGAATCTTTCACTTGTTTCAAGTCTGTATTTGCATCTTCTCACTTGCCTTCAACAAATATTAGGACCAGCCAACCCCCCAGCCTTCCCTATCTTCTTCTTTAGGTACTTCTTTTTTCAGCAGACACAAACTTAACCAGCAAAGTCTGGGTAATGCAGCCTATGTGACATATCCCTTTTCTGCTTATTTCCATTTTGCTACACATAAACAGGTAATGCACTATCCAGTTTTGCATCAAATTGGAAAAACAAAAATGAGAGGATAATTTCCTCTTTCTGCCTTCCTCTAGTAATCAAGCCTGAGTATTTGGTGCTGATGTAAATATGATACCCTAGCTATTAATTTACATTTTAGTAAATACATAACTTCATTGTATATTCTCAGACATAGGACCCTTGCTTTTCAAAATCAATACTTTACAGAATTGATGAAATAGGCTTCTATTAGCCTTTGATATTGCAATCATTTTGCTGTGATTTCTTTTAGGATGAATTAAATGAAAACACACCCAACCACATGACCTATCTCCCCTGCTTCTTTGATCTCTATTGATAATGCTATTGAAACTGCCTTGTCTGATATTCAAAACAAAGGAATAGCCCTAAAGTCCTCACTTTCTCTAGTATCACTCTTCAGTGGAAATCATGCATTACCTTTCAAGGTTTTTGAGGCAGAATTTTCCAAAGGATAATACAAGGAATTCAAACATCGTAGTGTTTGCTCTCCACTTCAGCACTTTTGGGGGCATGATCAAATCTGGGGGAGATGTCAGTTCTTATTCTCACTATGATTCTCTTTTTATTTTCAGTTGCATGAAATTAGCTAAAAATCTAAGGTTACATTCCTAAGAATATTATTATTACCATCAGTTTTAGTGCAGCTACCAGAAGTGGACATTGCAGCAATTCACCTTTTTCAGTAAGGTGGTTTATCCTGAATTTCAATGCAATTTTCCACAAAACATATTTCCTCTAGAACTTCATGCACTTTATATGCACCATTGCTTCTACTGAATTCCTTAAATTTTGAGAGAAGAGCTCCTTTCCCTTGTAGCAGTTTCCAATTGAGACAAAAGACATTGCAGGTAAGTCGAATGACTGACAAGAAAAGAGTACAAGGTATATTTCCTTTTTTTCTTAAAAAGAATGTTATGTCTTCAACAGTTTTCCTTAAGCCCACAATAGCTCTATCTTCCTGAAGAAGATATCTCTCAATTTTAGTGGCATCACAGCATTCATCTTTTTGAACCTAAGCTTGTGGCTTCTGGAAGCTTGGACTATCACATGAAGTTTGACAGGTTTTAGGAAATTCTAGTTACAGTAGACAGGAAAATTGAAATTGTTTCATCTCAGGTGAAAAATGAGGAAGTTTAAATAGGCTTTGAAAATACCACAGGGGGGAATCTCCAGATATACTTGATTTGACATCTCAATAAAAGAGAACAAGGCATTGCAATGTAAAATGAAGCACATGAAAGAAGGTCAGCACTGCTACCTTTCAATTAAACTTGTACTTCTGAAAGGTTGAGGTGAAGGACCTCAAGGCCTTTCATATCAACTTTTGATGCTGAACTGAGTGTCCATATCGAAGTTTGGTCCTAGAAAAGAAATAACTGGGCATTGCCTTTTAACACATGACTGATACCACAGATTAAAAAAATAATAAAGGGTCTGATTCACTATTGATTTTTTTGCCTTTTTGGCTATACTCTGAGCTGTTGCAACTCATTGGTGTCAGTGGAGTTATGTCTTCTTTGACAAAGGTCCATCCAGCAAGGACTTACATTTATGAAAAAGAAAAATTAATAGAAATTAAAGCAAATGAAAGTGAAGGACCTCTTATTCCACCAAAACCAGAAGCAAACATTCCTTAGTGTGGTGAGAGACAAGGCTCCTTGCCTTCACTGATGGGTGGAGCAAGGATTGCCATTTCTGCTGCAGACTAAATTAGCAATGGATCTAACATTTATTTAAAGAGATTTTCCACAGCTATTTTGATTTGGAAGATTTGCCATGGGAGGATATAAGGACTGTAATAGCCTTTTTTAGGAGTGCTCAGTGCAGCAAATACTCTGTAGCAAAAGGTGCTGAATCCAAGTGTTTTCCCTCATTTCCCATTAATATCATGGCCTTACACATCTCTGTCTGTGACTACAACACAAACAAATTGGTTCAAAACTCGACTTCCTGTTTCATCCCACACCAGAAATCTGTGTATAAATTCAAGTTTTTTACTTTTAATTAATTTAATGAATTTATGAATGATTGGAATTTCTTTAATGAATTGCTTGGAAAAATAAAGAGGAGGAAATCCATATATTGATATAAATAGATATTTTCAAAATTTCCTTACACTTATTTGATATCTGACTTTCAGAGTATGCCAGTTGGCTTTTCATTCACATATGAACACATATCCATGCACACATGAGCACTCCACATACACAAACACAAATCTCTGACTCCTTTAATGTGATTTATACATACTTCACAGTAATTACTATAGCTAGTACACTGAAAATCATAAAATGAAATGTCTGCTATGCAAGAACTAACTAAAAAATTGGTGAACTGTAGGTAAGAAGTAAAAACTCTTTTTTATATCTTATGAGAATATGTAAGACAAATAGTAAATTTCAGATGGATAGTATGTCTCTGCTTGAGGGAAACACATGACTATAGAAAGCAAGATTATGCAGCACTATGGTGATGAAATCACATTTTTAGTGAAAGGAGATTATTTCATTTATAGATGCTGTTGACTACATTTTTCTATGGGATAATATAGTGAAAAATTTTGTATTCAAAAAACTTGTTTTTCATAATATTACATAATATTATAAACTAATGTAATATATGGTATATTGATACAAAATTATAAAGTATTTCTTCACATAAAATAGCTTTTCTTATTGGAGATTTAAAACACCGGTTTAAGTATTAAATTTCAGACAAAAACCTAGTGCATTTTTGAGTTATAGCAGTTTTAAAAGCAAAAGGTCGTTTCTGATGTTTTGACAAGAAAGGGCTTCCTTTTCTGCTGACAAGTAGTCCTGGTTTTCAGCAAAGTTTTCCATGGGGAAAGTCAGATCCAGGAAAAGATATATCTGAGACTGGCATTTCATGTCCTACTTCACCACAGGTAATCATGAGTATTCGTTGCAATCAGAGATATCACCATCATGGCATGACACATCATGACCTACAATGTAATACTTTATAGCAGGATGTAGAGGAAACTTGATTTGATAGACATTTTTCATCTGCTAATGACAAATTAGGGGCATCTCTGAATTATTCATCTACAATTCCTGCATATGCTTAACTCAAATCGACTTTGATGCTATGCAAGTTTCAAACTTACTACAAGTGAGCTTTTTGCTTTTATATGTAACTAATGTCAAAGAAATGAAGTAATAAAAATCTACTGAAATAAAGAAAAGTTTGAATATCATGTCAGTTTGCAATGCTTGCTAAGCAGACCAGATTCAGAGCAGACAGTGACTTACCAGATTTCCTTAAAGAAAGTTTTTTAAAAAATGAAAAAACAGAGCAGCATTTCACAGCTGTTTGTTTACTCTGCTAACTTGCACGTAATTAAATTATATATAGATGCTCTGATGAAAATATATGACTTCCAATGCAATTGTACAGGTTGCTATTTACTGTACTCATTCATGCTGATAGATGCAGAAAATATAATGGATTTAAGCGAAGACAAATGCCTGTTTAATAAAACAAACCGATTACCTCCAGGAGTCAATATATTTTTATATCGATGTCTTCATTAGCACTGGAACATTCTATTTAAAAACCAATCAACGTACCTTGATACCAGGATTAAAAATCTGCTTTGTTAGAGCAGCTCAGCGATAGGAATCAATACAGCCTCTGGTTCTGTAAATCTGGGATGACAGACAGAGCTTTCCTCCTTTCAAGATTGCCTGGATGGTGCAGCCATCTGCACCAGTTCAGCTAAAGGGGCTTCTGAGTGCTCTGAACCACTACCTTCTGTGAGGGTGGGATTCATCACCACCTAGCCAAAAATAATTATCTGATGATGAAAAGCTATACCCAGTGAAATCTAATGAAAATCTAGGCTGTGTTAACAAGGGAGAAGATCAGAATTCTCCAGAGAGTACCTTGTTCCTCCTACAATTGACATAGTTCAGAAGAACCTAACCTGCCACCTTAGAGTTCCCACCTTTCTCCAATGTTATGTACCTTTCCTAAATGTCCAGAGTGGGCTTTTTGAGGGGCACTGGACACAGTCTTTCCTGTTCTATGTGTTGCTTACAGTACTGTGGAGGCGTATTTTGGGAACAGAAGTTGAAAAGAATTCAGAAGGAAGAACTTTTTTGCCGACAAGCATAGTGAAAAAGTAGAAGAGGTCGCCAAGAGATGCTATGTAGTCTCCAACACTAGGTTTTTTCAAGGCTTGACTCTATAATCCCCAGACTAAGTTAAGCTGACCTAATAGCTGACCCTGCTGTGGCAGGCAGTTGATTTAGAGATTTCCTGAGGCCCCTTCCAACAGGAATTATCCCTTGGTTCCATGGTATTTATCCATTATTATCTTGGTACTGAGCTGACTCCCCTGATGGTACTTCAGGGAGTTCAGAGTGAAATTCAGTCTACTCGGTTGAAGTTTTGCCTTTAATTGCAGTTCAGAAGTGTCAAAAATTTCATACCTTTTGGGGACTTCAGACTTATCAATAAAACAGAGATAAACCCAGCAACTGGATTTAACTCACTTTCTTGCTCAGTCCATCTTTCAGAATCCTTTGAAGCATGCTCAGCTTCAGAAGCCTACAGATGTTCTGTGATGAGCCCTGCACGAGAAAATACAGAACTTTGAAATCAAATTACAATTTCTATAAATGACTGTCAGTTTTTTGAGAATTCTTTACTTTGGTAAAATTCTAAAGTTCTGTCCTAAATTCCAGATTCTGCTTGACTGCCAACAGCCAGGGGAGTGGAGAAAACCCATTAATTACCTCTTCTCTTTCACTCCAGTGGTCGGAAGCAACAGCAGCTTCTATGTTGCCTTAACACATGCTAGGTCTTGGACACCTGGAAGGGAGAGGGCAGAATGAGGGACAAGGATGCCCTGAATAGATAATGCAGCAGGTGTCTAGGTATGGGACAGTGCTGTTCCCTGTCTAGGAGTTTCAGTGTCAGCACCACTAGCAGCAGTGGCTCTGGGGAGGGTGACAGCTCGTGGCACTGCAGCTCTCTGGGAAGTGGGCTGCCCAAGCCAGTGGCTGCTGCAGGGCCTGGGATCACACCATCAAATCTGCATGCTTGAAAAGGCAGGACCACTTGGAAGAAGACATAAGGATCTAAGAGGCAAAATCAGTTTCGCAAGATTAAAAAACGATAAGGCATTTATATTAATAAGAACATGCCTTATAATTATGCTAACTAGGCTAAAAATTATAGGGCCAACAGTTTTTATTTCAGACATTAGATGATCACCAGCTGGGGCCAGACAGAAATTGCATCTTGTGGTAAAATATTGCACAATCAGGTGCATTGTGTGGGTATTTTACCTTCCTGTGAAACATCTGGTGTGAGCCACTGTCAGAGACAGGATGTCAGACTAGCTGGACCATTTATCTGTTCTGGTGCATAATTCTTATGCTTCTTTAGCTTACAGGCTTTTCTGATTGCTTAAGAACATTTATGAAATTGTAGGGCAGGGAAGAGAGATGTTATTTCTAATTGAACAACTTGCTATGTCTCACCACCTGTTGTTTGTACATAAGATGATAGGGTTCCAATCACAAGATTAATGCACAATTTAGACTGGAAAAATATCAGCAAATCTGTCTGATTCTCCTATTTTAGACCCTTTCATGATCTTCAGAAATATTTCACAGTGCCAAGAACAATTTCAAAAATAAACCATAGGATTTTATAAAAAGCCTTCAAAAAGCTGCATCTGTCATTTGCATATGCAAAACTTTCACTGCAGATCATGAATAAGATGGGTTATGTAATTTCTGTAAAATTTATGGGGGTTATGATTAAATGGATTTTTTATTTTTACTTTACACAACAGAACCATTCAACACTGACATGCTGAACAAAAGTGTAGAGGTTAAAATCTGATTCCTACAAAAACTTTCTCCAACATAATATTTTGCTCTACGTTAATTGCTCCAAACCTTTTTGTTCCTTAGTGATTCCCACTCAGAAAATTTTTGGTTTCTTTTAGAAAGCAACAATCGAAATCTTACTAAAGTTGAAGAAATTCCATAGCTATTACTTTAATATTAAAACTTCATTAGCTGCCTGGGTTTTTTGCAGTAGTCATGGCTGATACCCCAGGCTGATACCTGCTAGGATACCCATTTGTGTGCCTGAACCTTTCTTCCCAAGACTTTGCAACAGTTCCAGAAGCTAAAGATGTGGGGTTTTTTTTCTGTCTCTCTTTCATAAAAACAATATTGAGTTTGTAAGATATTTGAATATTTTTGTTCACATATAACAGTATGTTGAATACTTAATGGCCAACATATTGTAGGAAAATGATAGCAGAATATTTTATTATACTTTATCTTTTGTATAAATTTTGACATGTTACCAATTTTCCAGGTATAAAAATTATCCCATTTTTACTAAAATTTTATATAATTGATTAAAAATTATGTCTTACCACTTCTTTTTCTACTTTAAGGATGGCTTCAGCCTTAAGAAAGCATTTCTTGTTCTATAAATCAAGTAAATAAAATGGAGACAAGTTCATCACAAGCTTACTATTTTCTATAACCATAAGATAACCAAAATATGACTTGAGAAAAAAGGAATTTTGATCTTTGACTCTGAAGAAGAATAATGACTGATCTTCACAAATATTTACTAGTTTAACAGACAACTCTTGAGTGACAGTCAAAACGATTTTGAAGACTGAACCAATAAAATGATTAGGCACAGGTAGGTTTCTAAGTTTCTCTCAAAAATAATTTATATAATATAGTTTAAATAAGTAAATACCTGTGTAATGTCCTGTTCTCATGCTAATAACACTTTCATACTTTAACAGATACTTTTGGGAAGAAAGTACTCTTTTCCTAGTTTACAAGCACCCAAATGTTGTTTGAAGTTAAATGAAAATCTGTTTCTAATTCATAAAATAATAATTTAAAATAGATTTTCTAAATTTAAGGCGTGAATTCTTTCATTAATACATTTTCTTTTTGTCAGTTAATTTTCTGAGCAGGTCAAAACTCTACTAGTGAATTTTTCAAAAAGAGGTCTCTAAATAAACCTTTGAGGGCAAACGAATAAAACACTGAGTAGATCATCTACCATTTTGGAGAGGGATAAGAAATAATTCATATCTTATGGATGAAAAATAATTTCTGGTTGTGCTTGATAAAGAATTCAATAACACAATTTTTTACATTAAAAATTAACTTCTTTCATTTGCTTTTTCAGCTAGTCAAATAAAGGCTCTTGGGTTTTGGCTACTGCTGGAATAATGCATAGCATAATGTCAAAAACCTCAGGTTTAGCATTCAGAAGAAGGAGAAAAAAGTCTATTACTAACCTGTAAAAGTTTGTAAAAATCCTTAAAGAAACATATTCTGAAGTGGCATAAAATACTGAAGCCAGCAGGATGGCTGATTTCACATAACTGAGCACAGAAACAAAGAAAAATGCGTTATCCCAAAGCCATAAAAATCCTGCTAAACAGTTCTTCTTTGGAGTCTTAGCAATCCAAAAGCTCTCTACACACAATCTAGCATACTCTCCTTTAACAGACCTATGAAAATGCACAGATTCAGATATATTCAAAATGTTACCTTTATTCACACCCATTCATGTATAAATGCATATGTTCAAGCACTCAATAATAAAAAATGGGAATTTTGCATACGTCCCTGCATTATTTATATGTTGGAAACGTTTTTCCTAGCATTTGTTTCCTGACTTTCATTTAATGATGTTTGCAGAGATTGCTCTTCACCACAAGATCAACTGTAATACTGTTGAAGGCCATTGATAATGCAAGGAAAACAATACCATGTTCTTTAAAAACATATATATTCAAATTCCTGTTTGCTTATCATTTAGACAGAGAGCCCATCAAAAAAACATTTATAACTCTTGCTATTCCTGAGAAAGATGAATATGTTCTGATTTCTGTAAGTGCACTATACATTATGGAGTTGAAAGCTCTGTACATTTAGCATCAGTGCGTTTATCCAAGTGCTTAAGCGAGGACTTCAGATTTTGCCTGTTGCATAATGATTAGAAAGCACCCAGCTTTCTGCTGAGATCTTGGAACTGCAGCCTGTACAAATGAGGCAGCCCTAAAGGTGACTGGATTGTTGCATTTGGGATGTTGGAATATAGCCTGGACATTTTCTTCATTGTCCTTTTCATTCACAGAATGGTTGAGATTGGATGAGACCTCTGGAAGTCACCTGGCCCATGTTGCTTCCCTGCCCTGCTGCCATCCCAGTTACTGCCTATGCTAAAGTCCAGCTAATCTCAGTTTGGAGCAAAAGTTCATCAGTCAAGAGCCACAGCCAAATTGCCATACCATCCCCACAGACTGCTGCATGGCCTGGGGGTGTTTTCTGTCTGATGGCATGCCAGGCTGGGTGGATTATCATCCAGGGAATCCCACACATGATGCTGCAGGACAAATTAGGTCAAGTTTACCTCAGTATTGCTCCAATAACTTTGCTGCTGTCACAACACACAACTCCCAACACACCACCATTCCCCAAGGAGGCTCATTTCTTCAGCCCAAATAGGGCAGAAGACAGCTGAAACTGTCACCTCATTCTAAGGCAACTTATGAAGATCCATCAAAGAGCAGTAGTGACTTTCTGCCATTACCAACTTTGATTTGAGCAAAGGAACTAATGTTGAGAGGGTCTAGTTCTCATTGCCAGATATTTAGGCCTAAACAACCACTCTTTTAAGGGTCTTTAGAAGAACTGGGATCTCCAGGAAGTGTCCATGAGCAGTAACTCTGCTGAAAGCCCCAGACATTGTGGTGCAGAAACAGGATGGGAATGAGAGCAAGCTGCCACACACTGTCACCATTTGCCAGCCTGAACAGCGATCAGCCGGACAGAACAAATACATGAACAACTGGGACCCTGTAGAACTTGTATTCTTCTCATGATTTAACCTGCACTTAAGCAACCTTTGCAATGCTGTGTGCCTTTAGAGACAGCTGATGTGCCAGGAGCTTTCATGTCAGCTCACGCAATAGCACACTCACGGCATAATCAGGGGGGCAAAAGAGTTCACTGCCAGGGGTGGCTGCCCAAATACATGTGCTCTCTGCTGTGTTTGACTTACAGGAATATTGACTAATAAATATGCTTCATTTGCTTCCCTGGAAAGCCAAAGATTAGCTGCAGTATAGGTGAGTGTTACCTGCATTAAAAAAAGCTTCCCAATATTTCATCTTCTGAAGAAGCAATTTGATGGTTTCATTGCTTTTCCCATCAGGGACTGCTGATAGCAAACACCACACTCTCTTTTGCAACACAACAATGTGGAACCTGCCACACAGTTTAAATGGTATTAAAAAAAAATCCCAAAGTGGAAAAAAAATTAGGTGTTTCTGCCTCAAAAAGCAGGCAGGCAAATATGACAATTTCTTACTGAACAATTCTACTTACTGAGTAAAGTTGGCATGATCTGCTTATTACAGTAAGTAAAAGTTTTTTATTGCTTTTTCTTCCTGTTATCCTGCTGCTCCAATGCAGTTAAGAGAGACGACTCTGAATCCTGCTCCATTTTTTGCAACATAAACAGAATTTATGCTGCAATTATGAAGTCAGATTCTGCCTCCAGTTATTCCTTGTAACTCCCATGAAGGAAGGAAGTTGAGTACAGCTGAGCCCAGAGTGTGGCCTCTGGAATCTTTACTGACAACAGCAAAACAAGACCCAAGGAGAATCCAGCTTGACTTCCAGGCATGACATTGAGTTTATCTTGGTAGCACTGCTAGAGCTCAGTGGTGAATGCTTTATTATAAAGAGCAAGGGCAGGTGTGTCAGTGGGATGGCATTGCACACAGCTTTGTAGGATAGGAACTTACTGCAGCAGAGAAGGATTCAAACTCTCTAAAGAGAGTTTTCCAAGAAGCATATATGTTTCTGCATTGATAAATGGGAGTTTACAGATACTTCTATTCTCCATTCTGAAAATATAATGTATGTTTCCAACTGGTTTTGTTTCCCTCTGTCTATAAGGTAGAATATAGGGCTTGTCAATACAGGAAAGTAGTCCAGAATGTCTATTGCAGAATAAACTATCCTAAAACATCTTTGTGACCCTAAAGAGGTTATTTGTTCTCTGACCACCTCTGGATTAAGACGCAGTTTATTTTCCTCTCCAGCAAGTCACTTTCAAAATGTTTACAACAGTCCTAAAGGAGAGGAAAACTTTCATTTATTATATATCCTTATATCAGAATGTAAGAATTAGTAATGGTTGGCTTTTCGGACACTTAATATGAAGAGAGAGAAAGCATAAAATCAATAAAAAACTCTCTCTGGAGAAGACTGTGTTTCTATTATCTGTAGAGGGCACTTCTAGCTTAAGTGCTTCAGTAAGGTCTAAAGTTAGACATGTTGAAAATGAATTAGAGTGTTCCTGTGAGCAGCTGCCCTGGAAGGGTTTGTTCCACAACACCTGGCATCCCTCAGAGACAAAGCCATTTTCCACAGGTGTGGATCAGACCTGTCCATACCTTCATGCTACTCAATGGACACACCATGCTCCCTCTTATTCCTGAAATTCAGCATTGGTGACCACGAGACCTTGCAACTGATGGTTCAGGAACTGATAATCTGTGTGAAGAGTAACCCATTGAGGAAAGGAAAGGAAAGGAAAGGAAAGGAAAGGAAAGGAAAGGAAAGGAAAGGAAAGGAAAGGAAAGGAAAGGAAAGGAAAGGAAAGGAAAGGAAAGGAAAGGAAAGGAAAGGAAAGGAA
>VXBI01004851.1:432825-485677 GCA_013397375.1 Toxostoma redivivum
ATAGAGATAGAGATAGAGAGAGACAGAGAAATAGAGATGATAGAGAGAGATGAGACAAGAGATAGGGAAAGAAAGGAAAGAAAGGAAGAAAGAAAGGAAGAAAAAAGGAAGAAAGGAAGAAAGGAAGAAAGGAAGAAAGGAAGAAAGGAAGAAAGGAAGAAAGAAAGGAAGAAAGAAAGGAAGAAAGAAAGGAAGAAAGAAAGGAAGAAAGAAAGAAAGAAAGAAAGAAAGAAAGAAAGAAAGAAAGAAAGAAAGAAAGAAAGAAAGAAAGAAAGAAAGAAAGAAAGAAAGAAAGAAAGAAAGAAAGAAAGAAAGAAAGAAAGAAAGAAAGAGGCTAATTTTCGTATTTTCATTTGGGACAGATGCATATACAGTGTAACCCTGTCAAATCCGAGCTGAGGCTGGCACAAAGAAGTAGGTAGGGAGAATCTGTCATATGGAGTACAAAGCTATCTTTCTGAGTACCAGACAGACTTGGATCTGCTTAAGACAATGGTGAAACTGCCTTCAGAAACTCTGGTAGTGAGCCAGCCCAAAAAGTCCAGCTTCTAAGAGCGGTCATTTTAAATTCTTCCTAGCTCCTTCTTTACATATAAAGCCTTTCACTCCAATA
Organism: Toxostoma redivivum; assembly: GCA_013397375.1. Taxonomy (NCBI): domain Eukaryota; kingdom Metazoa; phylum Chordata; class Aves; order Passeriformes; family Mimidae; genus Toxostoma; species Toxostoma redivivum. The sequence goes on from VXBI01004851.1 coordinate 433,439, forward strand.
AGCTTTTTCTTTTCTTCTGTTAAAAAAAAAATTGTGGAAGAAGGCATTATGAACAAGAGATGGAGGACAAGAATTTTAAAACCTGAGGTGGCTCCTACCCAGAAAATTCTAGCCTGCTGGACTATCCAAGGTGTAAAAAGCAACAAATGAAAGAAATTCAAAAATATAAGAGCTCATGAGCAAACTGCTTTGTGTCTCCAATACATGTGGGGTTTTTTACTGCCTTGGCTCCAGCACATAACTGCAGGGCTGTGCAACCCACACTGCTACCTCCCCACTGTGCCAACACTGCATTCAAGGGATTCTGTGTATCAGAAAACAACACAATGGAAAACAAAAGGATTAACAGTCTGAGCTTTCTCACCAAAGCTGACACCTCCAAAAGAGTCAGCATGTCCAGCAGTCATGTGTATGTGCAAATCACTGTGGAAGACAAAAGAGGAGTGGGATCAAAACTCCTGCTAATGGGGTCCACGCACATCCAACAAAATTAGCTGATTTAGGAACTAGCAATTCTATGAACCACCAGAAGTCTGAATGAACCCACAGTTCGTCCCAGTCTGCATCAGTGTTCACACAAGCTGACACTGGAAAAGTCAGAGTTCCTCCATATGGCTCCTTCAAAGACAACTGTTGGGCTGGATCCATGTGGGAGGTTTCTGAAGCAGTTCTAGAACTTTTTAAATCATAATGAAAATTAAATCAGTAAGTGATAATTAAATGCATAATAGATATATTCACTATTATTAGAGGTCTTTAAACAAATTTGGCAGAGAAAAACACTTAATGACTGACATGGTGATGGCTGGATATCTCACAGCACAGGATGGGGGGTTGCAGAGGGTCTCCTAACTCAGAAAGTATCAGGTATTTTTTTCGGAAACCTAGAAACATTTATGAAGAGTTTTTTCATGATGGATTTGTCTGTAATACCTCACAGAACCTAACAGTTTTGATCATTATAGCCTATCTCCAAAGGGACTTTGGAAAAGTCCTAGCTTTCAGTCTTCTGTTACAGTCAACTTTCAAAATGCTCCATCACTTCTAGAACTAAATTCTTCTCTTGTTCTTTCTCCTCACATCTTTCACCTACATCTTTAATTTTCTTTTTCTTTTCCCTAGTCCTTCTCAGTTTTCCAGTTTCAATGACATTTTTTTCTATTTAGACTGCTGGCATGTTCCCATTTCCCCTTGATTCCACTTCACAAACTGAGGATCTGTTCATCCATAAAGCACACAACATAAATTGCCCCCAACCCTTTTATCTCAACAATTCCCAGCCTAGACATCCTCTAGCCAAGGCATTCTGCTCATTCCCCTCTCAGTCTTCCACTTTCCTAAAGCTCCTCCAGTTATCTCTTTTCCTCTATTTCTCATTTGTTTTTACAGCATTACATTTACTATGGAATTTGTGCTGCTGCCAAGGTCCATCACAAAATCAAGGGGTATATCAGGGAGGTCAGACATCCAAGGAGGTCAGACATCCACGGCTCAACATTATTCTTCATTTCCACAATGGCATCTGTTAGTCCCCTGTGTTTTCAATGTCTCTGTCCCATCCTCAGGCTTTATCCCATGAGCTCACTGGACATGTCATGAGGTGCCACTCAGAAGAACCTACAAGTGTGATGTTTGCTCTTTGGGGGAAGCTCTCTCTCTGAGTAACAGACCTGCTGTCAGTGCTGCAGGCCAAGCTGTGCTGGCAGTTTTCCTACCTGTGAATTAACACACAGGTCTGCCATGGAAAAGCACTGTGTAATTGGTGAGGTCCTGCAGTTTGGCTGTTCAGCAGTGTCAAGGCACTTGGGGCACATCTTGTATTTATCACTGCTCCCTGCAGGTAGCACAGAAACATCACTTTAAATTGACAGAACATGACAGTGAACACAAAATCAATGCCAGATATGCCCAGACATTAGTGGACTCCTTGCACTACTTTATAAGGGTGGAGAACAAAAGATATTTTTACTTTTACTTTAGTTTTGTTCTTTTAAAATGACACACCTTCATCAGTAACTCACGGTTAAGTGATTAGGGTAGTTTCTGTGCATGCAAAAGAAGGACACCCCGATTTTCACAGCTCCCAGTCTTAGATCAATTGTATGACTTTTCCACTTTTGGATTACATGTATGGACTCATTCTCATTGTATTAAAATAATCACCAGAAAACCCTGATAATACTCTTAGGGTGGCAAGAAATAACTATTTTCTTCATCTAGAAACAAATCATGGGGATCTGATCCACAACAGGAAGTTATCTACAATGAAAAATAAGGTCCAGTAGCAAAAGCCAATTTTTAGGTGCCAAACTGGAGAGTCCCTCAAGGAGTCTGCTTTTCAGAAAAGTCTCAGTTTATGGAAAAACTGCTTCTGTAAGGACTCATCACTTAGTCAACAAGTGAGACAACTAAGAATTACCAGGGTCTAGTGAAAAATCACTGTTCTGTTCCTATATTCCTCTAAATAAAACAGATATTTTCCCGAGAAATAAAATTACTATCCATTATTTTTTCTGAATGATAAGCAATTTGGCCTTGAACTTCTAAATACATTTTATACTGCCTTCCAAACACTTTGTATCAAACTGAATGCAGAAAACGATTTTTGAAATAGCTTTTTGCACAGGTACTCTGATTATATTTTGCTTTCTTTGATCATTTTGTCACTATGCTATTGATTTTTTCATTAAAACAGAGAAACAGTTCCCAACATATATGTTTAAAAGTATAGAAATCTTCCCCCTTGGTAATTAGTTCTACCTTTCCTGGCTCCATTTAATGAAATCTCAAGGGCCAATTGCTATATTTTCTATTCAGTCAAAACTCCCATTAATCCATATATGTTACCATAATACTTTGTTATGAAAATAGCAGTGATATCATGTTATAATTTTCTAGCATTATTACATGGAATAGGAAAGAGAAGGAGATAGGTTGCACAGAAAATAAGTTTTTATCGTAAACCAAAACCATCCATAATAATTAGTGATATCTGGGAAACTTGCATGATTACCAAAAGTAAATTGATTAATTTTAATTCATGTCTCTGTTTTGCAGTGGCATCATTCAGACTGCAGAATGAATGTTTTCCCTATTGATTTTCTTCCAAGGGACTGTCTCTGTCTCCCTCACTCCCATCCCCAACAATTCCAATTTTTATTTGTCAGTTTGACCAAAGTATGGCCTTTGGTGATTTCACATCCTAAGCTCATTCATCAGAGCATCTAATAAAAGTGTTGAACTCTTTTATTGATAGGCAGTGGCACAAAATATGGGGCTGGGGAAAGATCAGCCACCTCTGACTTTCCCTCCTCAGCTGTCTTAAGAAGTAACAGAGTACTGTTACCCAGTGACAGAGGGGCCTTGGTTTGTGCCATCAATAAAATGGATCCTGCTGGCAAATAAACCCAAAGATGGCTATTCTTCTTCTGAAAAGTATTGTCCATCACAGACTTCCAGAAATCCTCAATGGCCAGTGCAGCTTTCAGCCGATTGCTTTATATGTCAGAATGAAAACTATCAAATACACAATCTGTGGGATGTCACTGGCCATCACAATTTATAGCTCTGCAAACACAACTCAGGCTGGGTGTACGTCTTCTACTTCAGTAAGAAGAGCTGTCTTGATTCTGGGGAAAAAAAGGCAGCCTCAGCAAATCCAGCAGCACAGATATATATCTCAGTAGAGAGAGGACCAGCAAGTGCCAGGGTTAGAAGTGGCCAACAGATTCCAGATAATCCTATTACTGATTAGAAAACTCTGTTTTTGATTTTTAAAAATGTGTTTTTGTCTTTTTTTTCCCAAGAGTCAACTTTCTGTGGCACATAATATATTTATTTATTCCTTTTTTTTTAATAATTGCAAGCATATCCTATTACTCATATAGTAACTGGAAGTGGAACTACTATTGTTCACAACAGTGAACTGGAACTACTTGAGTAGTGAGACTATGGTCCATCACAAAAGATTAAGTCAATTACACAAATTTACCACAGAGACTGGGAGCACAAGGTCACACAGGAGTATTTTATCTAAAAAAACATTTTGGCAGGATTGTTTTTTTTCAGTATTCAGCTATTTACCAAGGAAATTAACCTTTCCATGAGAAAAAAAAAAATCCCAAAACCTCAAATTCATGTTAAATTGCATTCATTCCACAGACTGGCTCGCTGAGCATCAGCTCTTCATGTGGGTGTCTCATACAGTATTAACACTCACAAGTTCAGTAGCAATGCTTCAACCTATTTAGTGCTGCAACCACGTTACTTAAAAATCCTTTAAAAACACCTATAAATGTGGGACAAGTTACACAACTGGAGCACTGCAATCACTGAATCACTGTTGAGGGCTGCAAGCTTTTCAGAAGGGATAGGCTGCAAAGGAAGGGTGGCATATTGTGATTTGTGTTAAGGAATGGAGACTGTGAAAAGCCTCTGGAAAACAGACACAAGATCAAAGCCTGTGGGTTAAAAGGAAGGACAGGACCAGCAAGGACACCTGCAGTGTGGCTCTACTACAGTCTGACAGACCAGAGGGGGCTGCTGATGAGGCTTTCTCACTTCAGATGCAGGCAGCATCACACAGATAGGCTCTCACTCTGTTGGGAGATTTCAACCACCCAGACATCTGTCAGGAAAGTAGTAGAGCTGACTGTAAGGAATCCAGAAGACTCCCAAAGTGCATAGAGGATTCATCCTGAACTGCATCAAAATAGTTGTGGCCAACAGGTCAAGGGAAGTGACCCCTCTGCTCTGATTTTGTGAGACCCCACCTTTAGTGCTGCCTCCAGCTCTGGTGTCCTTAGCACAGGAAAGATGTGGGCCTATGGAGTGAATCCACAGGAGGGCCACAAAGATGATCAGAGAGCTGGAGGCTTTCTCAAACAGTCCAAGAGAGGTGAGAGTGCTCAACTTGAAGAGATGGTGCCAAGGAGACCTCATTGTGGCCTTCCTTCCAGTACTTAAAGGAGACAGAAAAATGAGAGAGATCAACTTTTTACATGGACAGATAGTGACAGGACAAGGAGAAATGGTTTTAAAGGAAAAGAGGATTTAGATTAGATTTTAGAAACAAATTATTTATGGTGAGGATGCTGAGGCACTGGAACAGGTTGCCCTGTTCAGAAGCTGCAGATGTCCCATCCCCAGAAGTGGTCAAGGCCAGGTTGAATGGGACTCTGAGCAATCTGGTCTAGTGAAAGGTGTCCCAGCCCATGGCAGGGTTTGGACCTGGATCATCTTTAAGGTCCCTTCCAACACAAACCATTCTATGATCCTATGACTCTATGATCCATTTAAGAAACAAAATTGTAGCTGAAATATTGCTTTCTAGCCAGGAAATTGTTCTAAATCTTGGATGAGTTTTAAAGCAGAATCATTTTCATTTATCTCTGTAAAGGACAGTGAAAAGGCAGAATCATTATACTAGAGGGATGAGAGAAATACAATCAAAAAGTGTTTCAGGGGATTCCTAATGACTTGGAAATCTAACACTAATCACAACACTTTTAGAAACAAGGACATCATAAGCAGCAGTATACAACCTCTTGTCTTCAGTCTACACCAAAAATTATTAAGTACAAGTAAACATTTAGCTAAACTGGTTTAAATAAGGTGACAGTAGTACAAGCCAGTGCAAAAACAGGTTAATGAACACTAAGATAAATTAGGTGCATCTGAGTCATCAGGAATTTATGAAATTCACAATAGACTACTTAAGAATATAGCAAGGGTATTCTCTTTGCCATTAATAATTACATGTGAAAATGAATGAAAAATGAGGATAGTCCCAGAGGATTGTAAATTAGCTATCAGTATAAACAAGAAAGGAGGGAAAAGATCTAGGGAATTATGAACAAGTTAACCTAACAAAGATTCTCAAAAAAATATTGCATTAATATTATTAAGATTAACCATCAATTATAAACACTTAGCACATACAAAGCAGATAACGTGCTGTGAAGAAAAAAATCAGGAGCAACCAAGTTCATTTAGTGGCCCAGTGGAAGGAGAGGAGGGAGACAGGAGTTGTGAAAAATCTACAATAAAGTAAACTTTGAATATTGTACAATAAAATAATCTTAAGAGCAAATTAAAGAAACAAACTCTGAATAAGATAGGTACACATGTAATGGAAAAATATTCATTGAGATACTAGTTCACAAGTCAGTTGGAGAGTGAGGACTCTTGGTGAGTCCTCAGGCAAACAGGTCTGGATGTATTAGTATTGGTACTTCTGGTATTTTCACTGGCAACCTGGATGAATGTGTTTGCTAGTCCCATAGAGCTATAGAGATCTGTGAGCTGTTGGAAAGAATAGTCCTGAAAAGTATCTTGTCAAATAAAATCTTCCCAGAAAACATCAAGACTGAAATATATAAACCCAAATGTAAAATTATTCCAAGAGAAATATGTACATGCAAAAATTAATAATAGAAAATATATGTCTATCCAGGAAAAACTGCAGTAAACTATCAGCATAGTGGACTCAAATCAAATGAAACAGTACAATGCTTCTGAAAAAGAGGATAAACTCAATTCTCAGCTTTACTAGCAAGAATTTCCAAAGTAAAAAGACAGGAGACAATTACTGGTTGTGAGTGAAGTACAAGATGAAACTGCTCTATTCAGTTGAGGACTTACTCTCAAAGAAATGAAAGGAAAAAAATGAAAAGAATGAAAAGAGATCAGCAAGAATGATGTGGGTTAAAAACCAGTATCAGTGATGAAAGCTTGAAGGACCTGAGTTGCAATATGCAAGTAAGAAAATTGGCAACAGCTTTCAAAGACATAAGAGCCCATTACAAGGATGATAGCAGTCAATAATTAAACCTACTGTAGGACTAGGCATAATCAGGTTAGTTTCCAGGCAGCAGATTGAGGTTGGATTTGAGGAGACAGCTAACTAGATATGTAGGGAAATAAACAGAATTAAGACTTGGAAAAACATGCAAGACAGATCATATCCTAAAGCGGACGCTTTTTCTGGCTCCATTGTGAAGAGGGGAAATTCAAGTAAACCACTTTAAACCTTGTCTAACAAAGTTTACAAACATTTTCTATTCTTTCACAAGTCTACTATTTAAATATGAAGTAGCAGGTAATGCACTCCTACTCTTCTTCCCCTTCCACAGGGCTGTACAGAGAGCACACCTGGAAAATGCTTTGTTGCAGAGTGTTTTACACACAGCATAGCAAAGGGTAGCACCTGCAATTCTGCCTCCTGCCTTTCCCTCACAGCTCTGAGCCTTCCATCCAAGCTGCTATGGCAGGGTTTTTCCCAGGGCACAGGTTTTGCCTTGCTCTTATGCTGTTGCCCTCAGGTTGCTATTTTCACAGTCCTGCATCTGCAAAACCCAATATTCTTCTTGTATCAGATTTCCCAGGGGAGGCAATGCATGAAACTCACATCTTCTTTCTCTCCCTTTACTTCCTCCCTTCTTTTGTAGGTTTTCATTTATATTAGAGGATTACTTCAAATGGAATTGTGAGTCAAAGTGTTAGGGAGAAAGTACAGGGAAAATTCACCATGTCATCTTTATTGTCATCACCTGCTACACTGTAAGTTTCACTTACAATTGATGTCTGCCATCAGCCATGGACACCCCAGTAAAGTTTTGTGCATGTAAGCCTGTCTCAGCATCCTCTGTACAAAATTTTAGATTATAGAGAAAGAGAAATTGCTTAGTGTAAGCAGAAAGAGCCACCTGAGATGCTGAAATTTTTATTAGTAGAACCCAGGCCTTTATTCCTATAGACAAAGAAATAAACACTAGAATGACAAATGGATAATGAAAAAGCCAAATTTTCTGCTCTTAGTAATGATCCTTACCTATAACTCCTAGACAAAGAAAGAGTTAGAGCAAATTTTTTGTCAGCCTTACTAAAAACCAGAAAAATCTGTGAGCTTTGGCCATTTCAGACAACAGTTGCAGCTCCTTCTCAGTTTATAGCAGTACTATAGAATCTGTCACATTCATGACTGGGCCAAAACCTGTTTAAAAATGCATGAAGAGAGAAAGAGTGAGCAAGACAGAGAAAAGCTATTTTGAGAAGACTCAGACAAAGGAACCAGTGCTCTCAATTTCAGTGTGGTGAAGGAGATTGTGATGGGTGCCCTTCCTCTTCTTCACTGTGATCAGGATGGTGAACACTTGGTAGGAGCACCATGGCCTGATGTCTCTGAAGATAAATGGATTAACAGTCACAAAGGTAAATGTTGCTTCCTTCTGCCCAGGTGTCATGATACAAGTGTTTTACCAGAATCCCCATAAGGGCTTGGTAGGGAAAAAGGCCCCATTCTTTCACTGTATTTAATGACTTAGATCTGATTTCTGGCCCAACTATATTCAATCATGATCTTCAGTCCTATCTGCTTATTGTGCAGACATGAACTATACAGAGTCTTTTCATCCAAGAAATAGATCTTTATGTCTTGACTAATTCAACATTCAGGAGATTTGGTAAGCATATCTACTGGGAGAGAAATAATGTCAGAAATGTAGGAAACTGACTTATAAGGAAAAGCTGAAAAAATCAGCCTTAGTTTTGCCAGCAAACAGAAAGGGCAGAAGAAACATGGTAAAAATGTGTAAAAAGCTGTGATGAGGAAAACAGTGAAAATTTGTTCTCTATGTTTATTGTAGATTTGACAAAGAAATAAACCTCTGAATTTCCACATGGTGTTCCAGGTTAGATAATAGAAAAAGCTTTCTGTTCACTCCTCATTGACCAAAACTTTAAAGAACACACTTCAGAGTCACCTATCAGGCTTGGTGAAGGGGTACTGGGTTCTATCTGAGCAGGGATGAATTAGGAGACTTCTTGAGATCTCCTCCTACACCTATAAACTTCCATGATGCAAGCTGAAATAGTACCAGAGACTAAAAACCAAATCTTTCCCTTTCACTCTTGCTCTCACTCTTGTTCTCCTTCTTGCTCTAGCTCTATGCCTTTCTCATGTATAGCATTTGAAATTTAAAAAAATATATAAATTTATAATAAAATGTTCAAACCATTTAGCAAAACCCAGGGGAGACTAAAGAGTCCCTTTCCCATCTCCAGTGTAAGAGCATACAGCACAGACTTTAAAAGAATGATTGATAGTCAGAAGTTCAAGACATTCAGAAAATATCAGTGATTTACAGAAAAATAATAGCTACATTCTTCTTTTATATCAAAGAATTCTGCATATGCAGTGAGCTGCTCGGATGCTGAGGCAGGGTGACAAGCTTGCAGCTAAAGGGAATCCCAATCTTCTTCTGTGAAGCAAACAGCAAGTTTTTTGATAGTAATATGACAAGTTACTTCATCTAATGTTATTTTTGTATCCTGGTAAAAGATTTGGACATGTACTGGTAGGATTTTTTAGCTATTAGGTCAGGGTGATGCAACTTTATGTCTTTGGCAAAGGCTTATTGTCAGTGATTTTCAAGTATTTCTGTACTACAACTACTTCATATCTTGTAGCTGCTTCTAGAGTATGCAACAATACTTTAAGTCAGGAACTAAGAAGAATTTAGTGCCCTATTAATCGCCTTCAAGGCACCATTAGCTTTGTATTAGGGCTATTACACCAGACAAGCAATACTCTGCTGTCAGGGAATCAATGCTTGTGTTGACAGCCTGAGGGTATACTCACCACCCTCCTTGGTAATGCTGGCTCATTCCCAAATTATATTTATATAGACTCCTGTCACTTACTTGGTGTTTTCCAGATGCCGTTTATAGCTAACAGTACTTCTTGTGGCACCTGGGGTAATTGTTACTCACTAATCTAATCAGAAAGACACTCACTGTGTACAGTTTCACTGTAACATCAATTCTTGATTACAAAAGTGAAATACATCTACAGCAGCTTCAATCTACTTGTTTCAGTCCCCTGCCTTTTGCCTGGATTTTTCAGAGGATGAGTTTGAACTGCACGTTTAAGGTCATTCACTTAAATTAATTTATAAGTGGTAGAACATAGAATAAACCAAAGAAAAAAGACTAAAATGTATTCCTAAGAGGAACTCCATTTTTTAATATTTCTATATAGAAATATTATAGACATTATAGTATAGACATAGAGCTGGACATACTGATCAGTAATTGCAATGGATAGAGTTACAGTTTATGATGTCTGACATCTTTCTGACAGGCAGGAATATGTGGAAAGAAGTTAAAGAACTTCTGTCTCTAATTTCTTTAGGTAGCCAGCTTTAGTAGATGTGGTCAGTGTAAGGTTTTGGTGGCATTAACTGAAGCTAAATTCTAGCCTAAATCTGGATTAAGTGACTGAAAGGAAGAGCCATGCCAATGATTTCTGCTGGGCACCAAGTGGGGATATACTTACTTTTATATATATATATATATAGAGGTTGAACAAAAGCTGAACTGTTTGATTGGTTTTATTCCAAAAAAAAAGAACATCTTAACATTTATGGTCTTCTCAAGACTTTTTATACATGTGGGGCATATAGTTACAAAACTGCCATTCATAGATTTTCTTTTAATACTGAATTCTTTAGAAGATCTGAAAAAATGTCTTCAAGTACAGCAGCCTTTCACTGATTCAGTTCTTTGCTCATCTTTTATATTAGAAGAGTCCTGAAAATAAGGAAGACATCTGACAGCTTGGCTTGTTTTGATGAGCAATTTGTAGACTCTTCTCCAACAGGATCTATTTACCAGCATGTTTGTATTCTTGGCAGGCTGTATGGCTATCACATTTTCATCTACTTGCACCACACTTCTGGCATCTTGGTTCACAGAATCCCCAAGAAAACAAGCAATAGAAGCTTGATTTTTTAAAGTTAACATTTTCCATGATGTATTACTGTTTTATCCTGGCCATGCTTTCAGATTTCAAGAATAAGATTTCTGGGCACTTGTTTCACCTCCATTCCAGTGTCTTTAGAATGCTTCAGGAGATTACCCAGGAGGAAGACCCATACTTTTTTTAAACATTCCTTTAAAGCTCTAGGAATTTTCAGTTACTGCTTATGTCTTCAAAACCTTGAAAAGTTCACTTCAGTTAATCAGATTGCAAGAAATTTTGTGTTATTTTCATACTCACTACAGATTCTAGCAAGGCTCAACTACTTTTGCCCTACCCTGATAATATGTGTAAGGATATATTGATATGACTTCCCGGTGTGTGTGTGTGTTTGTTCAGCAGTTTTATCATGCAATGTAAGATGAAGATCAGGAATTTAGCACACTCATCAGAAATGTCTTTCTCTTTTTTTTTTTGTTCTTGTATTATAGACTAGTCATTGGTTATCCAAAGTTGTGTTTAAATACAGTTCTCTCATGTAGCTAATATCAGCCTCATAAATGCTGTGACCACATTTGAGGTAGCAGTGGAGGAGGGGAATGAGTGAAAGAGATCTCCAGAATTCTGTTAGTAAGGTTCAATTAAAAGCAAGATTTTCAGATAGTTTTCTAAGGCAAAATAACTAAGAACACAGTAGTAGAAGGACAATAGGACACAAAAAAGCCCAGAGTTTTATCAAAGTTACAAGATCTAAAACTGTTTTCTTATATTTGAAAAAATAACTACCAAGACAAAGAAGCTATCTAAATCCCATCTAACTGAAGCTGAGTAAAGCTATTCCTGTGATGATGCACTGAAATTGAACTAGGAGTTAGTACAAAACACTGCAAATAACATTAGAGAAAAAATAGAAAAAGAAATAATCACATGTTGGGTTGAAGTGAGTCACTAGTACAGTTCCTAGAGCATAAGTCTTGGAAAACTATTATTGAATTACTTTACTTATTTATAAAAAAGAATAGCCATAAAAATCCACTTATATATAGTATTAAGTAAAGTTTTCAATAATTAATTTGATAGAGATGTCCTCACAAAACTTGATGATAGAAAAGTTGGGAGGTGCTGCCAATATAGACTTATGCTACCCATAGTAGCACTCTTTGACCTTGCAAACTGGAATAATAGTAATAATAAAAAAATCTAGTAAGACCAATAGCAAGGTCATTCCCTTATGGACTATTATCTTGAACTTTAGCTTTATAATGAGTTCTCATCAGCTGTAAATGGCAGAGCAAGACTTTAGTATATCTGTTCATCACAAGATGTCCACATACCGAGGATGTGGTGATCTGGAAAATATAAATGTGTTAGCTGCATAAGTCAGGTGAAGTATTTCTAACAGGCAGTAGTCTCTTGTGCAGCTTCTAGGAGTACTATAAGGATAGAATTCCTTCTCCATATCAGTGATATATCCCCAGGGGTTGGTTGGTGATGAGTTAATGAGGAAGTTTCATCTGGAAGACTATGCAAAATGTTCAATAAAGATAAATTCAAATCGGGCCAGGCTAAGACAGGACTTACCACTGTGCAGAGAGACTGTCTCCTTAGTGAATACCTGACATGTTTGACATGTTTAGGCTAATGGGACAAGAAAATGAGAACTCTTCATAAATATGTCAAGGACATAAATACTCGAAAAGATTTATGTAAGTGAAGGCATAATGTTAGCATCAAAAAAAGGTGCTAATGGGCTCTGGAAGACTCAAAGCAGAAAATAAAAATGAGAATCTAGAACATCCCTCAAGGAGAAATAGTAGGTTGAAACAACCTACCCAATCAGTTTATAAAAGATTGATAAAATGTTTATTTGAAATAGCAAGGGACTGTGCCTAGCCAGTCCCTTTCCATTCTGTGCTCTGATGTAGTCCATTTCTGCATTGAAAGAGAATAAATCTTTCCTTAAAAAATAAGGATCAAAAAAAATAATACAGAGATCAAGCTTTCTTTTCAGAACTGAGAAATAATATTGTGCTATTACCCAGTGACAGTACATTTTCTCTAATAGAGTTAATTATTCCATTATCATTGGTTATCATTAACATTAATTATTGATACCAAAGCCTCATCATCCAGACATTCCAGCCAAAATCAAGGCTCTACTACTCTCAGAAGCTGAGAATAAAAATAGCAGAAGACAGTCTGGGTTTGTCAGGGTTTTTTTTCTTTAAGAAATGCTGCCTAACTTCCCAGCTATTTCCTCAGGCTGCCCATGGCATGTGTGTGTGATACCCACCCCCAGTAAGGAACACATTAATTTAGTAGTGTTGCTCCCATTATGCCAAGTCAGGTGAGGTCTCAGTTCTAGCAGTCAGAAAGGATAGAAAAAACTGGGAGGGAGAAAACTGTTTCAGGATTCCTGTCTCTGAAATTTTATTCCTAAAAAATAGTATAGAGACACAAGGACAGGCACAGTAAAACAGAGCAGAGTGAATTTGACAGCAGTCAGAAGAAACAAAAGAAATTATGGAGGAAAGAAACATGAGTTGCTTTCCTGCTCTTGTTTCCCAGGTTCTGTTAATCTGTAGTGAGAGAATATATTAAGTCTTAAGATAACCAGTAAATCTGAGCCTAACAGACTTTATTGAACCATAAATTTGTCCAGTCCCTTCTGGAACTCTTGTGAGGTTTGGCCTTCATAATATTTTATGGCAATTGTTTCTATAGCTTAACTAAATTATTCCTTTTCCTTATTTTCAAATCTCCTGCCTTTTATTTGAATTTGTGATTTTCATATTACAAGAAACCCTCAGTGGCCATTGCATCGTCATTATCTTCACATTCCTGAGACTTTACAGATAAATTGAGGTACAGGGAGGCAATTTGCCCAAAGTCACTGAGAAAGCCTTTAGCAAAGTGAAGGACAGGACATAGATATGTTGAGCTTCCAAAGAAAAACCTCACTGCCATTAAAATCTCCTTCCATACATTACATCCAGATGGCCACAGATGTTGTCCAGAGCCATCACATTTCCTCAAGGATACTGTTAATTGACAACCTGAAATGGGCAATGTCATAGTTCTGTTAGATCATGTATCTAATAACGTTCCTTTTTAGAAACATCAGTCCAGCTAAAAATCCAAGTAATATCTTTTAAGTTACTTACAGCAGCACAAAAGCTATGCATGAAATTCATGGTCTGAGGTGTGTGGAGATGCAAATGTGTTTAAAGTGAGGCAATGGGCAAAGCCACCTTGTTAGGTTATATGCCACACAAATTTACACCCACATTCAGTTAGGCCTGGGTTCAACCCTGCTTTGAATTACACCTGCCAGTTCATTCTGCTGTGACCCACGTTTAAATGCATATGAAGCTGCAAGAACATCCTTAATGTGCTGTGCAGAACAAGGACCAATATTGAAATCAATGCTAAAAGTAGCACATCATGGGAGTGACCAAAAGCTGAGCTTTTTATCCCCAGGCTTATCAAACAGATTTGTATTTTAAGTTTTTTGCCAAGTGGGGATATTGAACCTAGTGAAACTCTAGTACTGATACAGATACATGGGACTACCTTCCTGCACTGTTAGGATGCAGAATTCTGAAAGGAAATGAAGCTTAATGAATGTCTACAAAAGGTCTCAAATAAGTACTGCTGCACTGTCAAATCAATGTTGTTTCCTTTGGACTGCAGCTGAGAATTTCAGCTTTGTTTGCTCTACAACAAAGAGTGTCACTGTCAGCCTTTCACACCCAGAAACACACACATACCTGGGCTCACATATACTGCTCATTACATCTCTGGCATGACTAAAAAATGTCTCTGCCTGACAGTTGTACTCATGTGTAATGGGGAGTAGATCTCACTCTCTCAAGTTCATTAAAATGATGGGATGGTTCACTAGGAGAGAGGAAAAACTGGGCAAAAGAAATGGGAAATAGCCAAGAAGCAGCACAAAACACTGAAAAACCACCTTTTCTACTGACAACTTCCCAGTAAGCATTTTTCTAGCAGTTTTAGATTTGGTTTGCCACATCTGATCAAAACAGTAGCTATTTTTTCTTGCAGTGTGGTTTCCTTTTTTATACTTGGTGAACATTAGTGTCCAGAAAGATAGACAGAACAGCCATGGTACTGCAAATATTTTACAGGAATGTCTGACAACAGGTTTCTCCTAGCCTGAATAAATTTCAGATGTGCCTGCCTTGCAGAAACAAGGGGACAATCATGCAGAAATTGTTCTCCCTGCTTTTATTGCTCTAACAAAAGCAAAGCTGTAGAAGCAGCATTTGGAAGACTTATACAAATCAGGCTGTCTGCAAATGTTGATTAATGTCCTTCTATAAAAATAAAACCCCAACACTGATTAGCTACATCACAGTGCATTTCACACATGTATTAAGACAAGGTCAGGAGACCCTGTTATGGATGGGATAAACTTTTAGAAGTTGCTGCTGATTGCAGTCACATTCAGTTTAACAATGCTGCTCCTCATAAATATCTTAATGAGTCTCAGGACAGTCTTCTTGCCCTGTGAGATTAGTAATATCCAGAAAGAGCAAGTTCCATAGTCAGCAGGGAAATAGGTTCAAGCCTCCATCCAGTTTAATGGGCTGATTAAAAAGCATCTCCTAGGATGCTGCCTTGCTCCTGTTACCACCCCAAAACCAAGTTGGCTCATGAGATAAATAGGAGATTGCAGGGAAGGATGCTGTGTGTGGCAGAGAAGACTGGAGTTTCTTAAAAATTAATGCTGAAGATTTGCTATACTGTTCAATAAAGACAGTACAAGCAAATATGCTTTATAAAACAAACCCACAGAAACATAAGAAAAATATCATATTTGGTAGAAGGAAATTCACATAAAGATCTTGCTGCATCTCCTAATTTTGTGCCAAGGGATCCAATATATTCAGGCAGATAATTTTGAAGTTGAGGGAAATACCATATCTCTGCCCTGAAAGTCTGGACAGTACAGAAATACAAACACTCTGAGAGACCTCTCCAGCTTCCTCACTCCATTTTATAGATGAGAAGCTAAAATAACTTCTCAGAAATCAGAAAATGCCTGAGAGACAAGATTTTACCCATATTTTCTTAACTGTACACTTTACCTCAACAATAACAATATTTCTCACAGGATTTTCTGGTATTTTCTTATAATGTATTTTTAAATACAAACAGAATGGTTGGGGTGGGCAGAGTCCTCTGGAGCTCATCTAGTCCCATTCCCTTCTAAAGCAGGTTCACCTACAGCAGGCTGGACAGGGTTCTGTTCAGGCAGGTTTTCTCCAGAGAAAAAGACTCCACAACCTCTCTGGACAGCCTGTCCCAATGCTCTGCCACCATCACAGTAAAGATGTTTTTTCCTTATATCCAGATGGAGCTTCAGGTGTTTCAGTTTCTAACTATTGCCCTTTGTTCTGTGGCTGAACAGCACTGAAAAGAGTCTGGCCGGTTAATTTAATGCCAGCATCACAAATCGTGCTCCATATTTTGAAACTCCTGACCATAAATCTGGGATAATTTTAACACTTTGAACCATTCAGAACCAAAGAGAATACATTGTGGACTATGGCTGCAAAAATAACTGCTGCAACTAAAGATTATGCCTTTTTGAAAGCAGACTGCTGCTAGAATCATCATATGTTATAAAAGGAGTGCAGAATAACTTCATGGACTGCTCAGTTTGTCCAACCAAAGTATGGGAAGTGGAAAATTACTTTCTCAACAGAGGAAAATAAACAGAGATCTCCTTAAACATGAGCTTTTGTTGGAGAGCATGGGAGCCTTATTAGCAGGGAGATAGGCTTATTTAATCACAGTTAATAAATTACTAGTAGGTATCAGATACAATGATAAAATTATGATCTTAAAATATATCCAGATTTGTAATGTCTACAAAAGTGAAGCAGCAATTAGCATATCAAAGTTTAAATATCATTGTTAATCCTCAATAGATGGTGCTATTATCTAAGTTAATATCTCATCTGATTATGCAAATGAGCACAAGCAAATGTCTTCAGCTGTGAGGAGGGTCTTTGACGTGTCCTTGTTTATGGTACATGCTTGCAGGAGGAATTCCATTTGCTTTCCACTCCAGGACAATGACCATAAACATAAGCAGGTATTCCAGTTTCACAACTCCCCCTAAAAGCTGACAGATTTCAGGTATTTTTGTTGAAACTAGAGCTATTTGAAACAGAATTGTTGTCTGCTGACAATGGCATACCTCTCATCGTTTCTTCGCCATAGTCGGAAGTGGTTGGTATTTGGAGCTCATTATAAGTGCAAAATTCCTTTTCCCAGCATGGTAGAACATTGCAGGATGCTCCTACATGGCTCATTGCTATGGAAGATGTATGCAGGATGTAGCAGTCTCAACACCTTGACTTATTAGAAAGCAGCTGTGTGTTTCCTCTGCCTACAGACTGGACACAGCAACCATCCCCCCCAAGGCAAATTTTCTAGTAGTTCTATGATTGCTGCTTTGGTTACAGTATCCCATCCTTTCAGTGATGTTCTTCCAAACATCTCCAGGAAAATAACCCAAAAAGACACTGTAATCTGAATTTAGGCCTGTATTTTTTTGTGATTTAAATCTCTCCAATGGAATAATATAACTCTACCATCTAGGTTCCAGGACTTGGAAAACTCGAAAAAGATAAATAAATAAAGGATGGTTCAGGAAGTAAAGCATCAATGAGTAAGTCACCATCAATTTCCCCATTAAAATAGAGTAAATATTTGCTCATTCACTAATGGTTGAAATGTTCTTTCCTTTAATGGCAACTTCAGAGCATAAATTAAATTAAACCATTAGCTAATTCCCCATTTTATATCCTATTTCCATCACATTTACTACTATTTGATTGCCTACTCTATGTTATCTGAAATACTATATACATATTGATTTGTGGACTTTAATATAAGATGAAGAGCACACTAAAAATCTAGCTAAATGAAACCACAATGGAATAATTAGACTATTAGGAATTGTCCTTCATCTCCTTTGAGTATTTAAGGGAAAACAAATTTTAAATATATTATCAGTAAGCCCCTGAATTTTAGGAAATAGTCATAAGCAAGCGACTGTAATTGTTAATCAATACAAGAAGAAATGGCAAACATGGCAACAATTGCTGGTAACAATAATAAGGTGAGGTCTGGTCTTAAGTGAGGTTTAGACCCTGTCCTGCTGGCTCACCTGAAGGGCACACTCTGGGAACAGCCCCAGAGCATCCTGTGCTGTGTGCTCCAGGCGGGAGCAGCGATGCTGCGCGTGGCGGAGTCGATGCTGCGCCTCAGATCGCCTGCCCGAGAACATCTGAACCCTCCAAACAAGGGGGGTCTTCGAGCTGGGCCCCTCACACAGCCTGGGCTTGGACTCACAAAGTCCTGTTGCATCTCAGGCAGAACAATGCCCCAGGTATAATTCAGAAAAATTACAGAGCAGGCATTGGTCAGAAGTTGTTTCACTCTTTCAGAGAGATGCTTGGTACTAAGACACTTCCAGCTGCTCCTCACACAGCTTGGCAAGGTGTTGTGGGTTTGAATCCACAAAACCAAAGGGAATTCAGCTGGAGTACTCCAAATTATTTCCAGTATCCATCCCACTATCATTTGCATTTTCCAGGGATAAAAGCCAACATTACTGAGTTTTCTACTGAAGTTATTTCTGTTTGGTGTGCTCAGAGTTTCACTCTTGGAATTAATCCTTTTAGACTATTTTGCCAAAATTCTGTGTAGCTTGTGGTTCTAGAATGAGCTAAGATGAAAGACAGGCACTGACAGTGGGGATTATGTTCTGTTTGGTGAGTTTGCTCATAAAAAAATAACATTTACAATTTTCCACATATCTATCTACAGAGTTAAATCTGAGTTTTGGAGACATTTTTCATACCAAAGCAGTGACTTCTGTCTAGCTTAAAGCATGCCAAGAAAGCTGCAAGAAAATTAAAGCTTGGATAAAACTCCATCAGGTGTATTTTGCTGAAAGATTTTTGGGGTCATCTGCAGCGATCTCATTATGGCTGAGCATCTATTATAACAAATACTCAAATAAAGAAGTTGTGTGCCCATTCGTATTACCAATTACAAACATTTTAAAGTATTTTTTCTCCATGTGTAAATATCCTGGTGAAATCAAGAATTTTCTAAAAATAATCCCCTTCTAAAGGACAAAAGTGACAGAAGGACTCCTGAGACAATGAATCTGACACTGCTTAGCACTGGAAAAATATTTCTTTTTTCCAAAGCCTAAGGAATCATGGACAAAGCTCTAAAAAATTGAAACCAAGGGAACAAACATCAACTGCTTTGAATGTTCTACTAACAGACAATTAACTAAAGTAATAAACTCCAAAATGGAGAGATATGAGCAGTTTGTGAAAATCTCTGATGTGATAAAAGAGCTACTAAACTACATGGGCAACGGCTGTCAGGGTTTTGGATTTGGAAATTAAGCAGTATTCTGATCTCCTAGCCATTCCTTTTTTTAACAACCTGAACTGCATTACTCTTGAGCAATATGAGATGATTTTATGAAGCCAAATGTAAGCAATGGATTAAGAAGCATGAAATTTTCTATTCTTGGGCTGAAGTACTTCATAAGAACTAAAAGTGGAGGCAACAGGAAGGCTTCTCATGCAGCCTGCAGAAATTTAAATTACTGCATCATAAGTCATAAATTAGAAAGAAACATTTGTATTAGAAGGGGAGCTGGGATCTCCCTTGTTTTTTAAGATATATATCTTTCCCAATCAATTCAGGGAAAAAAAAACCAGCTCAAGAAACTGTAGTAAAAGTCTGAATGCCTGACTCCCATCTCCTCCCTTGCTAAGTTATCTTCTGTTTAGTATTGATACTAAACTAAAGTTTTATGGAAGTTAAATTGATTTTTTAATATTTTATGAAATATCCTTTCCATAGGACTTTAAAATGTTATTAGGCTGAACTCTCTTTCACTTCTGACCTTTCACAGACATTGCGCCTTGCATTGATTTTTCAGCTCTTTGATACTGGCTGAGCTACAATAGTTCCAGCAAATAGGAGGAGAGGGAGAATCAAATGCCATTGCATTAAAGAACTCGAAAAAAATGTAAGTTAGATTACCAACAATTCAACTTTCCTATCTTCTCCCCTCAGCACACAAGACCTTCAGAGATAAGTCACCAAGTAAATGTTTTCTCTTATAGTCACCCTAGATTCAGCAGCTTTAACATGCTTCCAACCCCCTTTATCAGCCACTATTGGCATTAAAAACGTGTATTAAAATACATATCTTAGCTGAGTCAATAGGCAATACTAAACACTCTTTTTCTCAACTAAATGATTTTCTGTCAGCTAGCTTGTCAGCCTCCTGAGAGAGCAGCAGGGGATCATTTGTAAATAATTATGTTGCACCAGTGATAAATTAAATCCACTTGAATCAATAGCATTTAGATTTTTAAAAGGATTTAGCCGAGATACTATCAATTAGAACAAATCCTGACTCAGTAGGCTTGGTTTTCACATCAGGTTCTTACTTGATCCAGTCTCCTAGAAGATGGTATGGGGTATTTTTATTTCAAATTTTGACAGCTCATTGAGGGATACAAATACTTGATATATTAATTCCTTGCTCTTTTTATGATTGACATGAAGTACAGCATTTGTTTTCACTGTCCACAAATAAGATGCCAGTGCAACCTGGGAGCTCAAAAATTACCTGGGACACACACAAAGTGATGGGAATCTCCCAAATGACTGCCAGATCTGTGCTCTGGCTGGAGATCCTTGCACTTCTCATGAGGCGCTAAGTGTTCCTATGCTGGCCACTGATTCAAGCTGCTCATGCCATCCTAAAATTGAATCTCAGATAGATCTAATGAAAGGAGCTTAAGGTGAGTAACTCAGACTCTGCCATCTAAATCTTTTGTACCTAAAATCAGCAATTAGTTTTTTCTACCAGCCAAATACTCAATCTGAAGCTGTTTTAGCAGTACTGCAGTCTTTGTGGTACTTGGATTAAGAATTTACAGAAGTTACTCAGAAAACTTCCAGTATCATCTATGGGACATGGTGTAGAACACCACCAAGAGGATTTACAGCTCTGAATCTGGTGATCCAAGCTGGTATTCAGGGGTTATTTTCCCATGTCTCAAGAGACAAATATTAATTATGTTAATGAAGGCACTAAGGAAGGATTTGTAGATATTGCAATTTGTTTCTTGGTTAATATTCAGGGACTGGCTTGTTTTTGTTTAGGAAGACATATTTTAATACAGAGTCTCAATTCCAGCAGCCCTGTCTTAGAAGCAGCCTCCAATCATAAACCCAGGCAGAAGCAGTGTCCTGTTGCTTTTATTATCTGATTTCAACTGTTGCCCTATGACTGAGAATTCTGAAAGAGTGAGAAGGTAGATTAGAGTTGCACTACCTTCAGTTTAGCCTCCAGAAGATCTGAAGGGTGACCAAGTCACAAGTAATACCTGCTTAATCTTCTACCAGTACATTTTGGGAACCCGGGTGGATGCACACCAGCAGGATTGCCATAAACTGCATGCTGTGCTAGCAGTAATCCTTTTATTTATGTTTCCAGATCCCCCATCCTACCCAGTCATGTTAACAGAGGTGAAGAACACTGCTTTTAATCTCCTAGCATGTGTGCCACTCTAGTATGAGTAAGCAAGCAGCAAAAACCTCCAAGGCTGAATTAATCATATATTTTGAAACCCTTCACAGACTCAGTTCAGGCTGTGTCCAGGAGCATGAGATTATTTTGACAATATAATCTCTTAAAGGATAAAGGTCAGCAGCACTTGCTTCTTTCAAGAGGAATTTTGCCCCAGGGAGAAGTTCAGGCTCAGGTCCACTATAATTGCCATGAATATAGAACTTGAATAACATGGTGTCAATAGGATTTTCCTTGTAATGCTATTCACCATCCCCAACTAGGGAAATACTTTACAGAACAAACCTGGTGTGTCAAGCTTACCAGCTGCTCAAGGCTTCTTAGCTTACAAATTTTAAAATGCTTTAGTTTGAGACACGGCACTGTAAACACATCAGCTGAGAGGAAACAGTTCCAACTGTGTTTTAAAACTTCATTTTGAATTTCTTGATTCTTATATATCTTATTATAACCATTGAAAAATTTAGCTTGGAAGGGACCTTGAAAGGTCATTTGGTTCTATCCCCTGCCCAGAGAAGAAACAGCGTCAAAAAATAGTTTTGATTTATCAAGGTAAATCCTCCAGAATATTTAATAATATTTGAGCTTGGTTTTTCAGACAGAACGTTACTTTGGTACATATCAAGAACAGACCAGAAATTAATTCATGTCTACACTAGGGCACTTGTAAAATATATTTGACCTGTTTCAGTTTGCATATTTGACCAATATGTTTAATGATGAATTGGACTGTGCTAACAGGTGTCTCCTCTTAGGAAAGGGAGCCTGGCCCTGGTGTAGCCATCTCCACCTACTCAGATGGATACAACCCCAAAAACCAATTGCAACCATTCAGTTACAGCAACAGCAGTTACATCACCTGTGTATAAAGGGGAAGTCTAGATGGCAAAATGACACCACCAGCATTTTTTCTACAGCATATTCTCAGACTCTGTTTACCCAAGAAATTATTTTAACGTGCCAAGTAGTGGATAATCTTTTAAAATTCAACTTTGACTATGTGTTTCTTACACTCCTAAATACACTATTGCTCTCTTAAGTACAATGGCCTAATTATTTGTGGTTTATTTGACATTTATTAAATGTAGAAGAGCAATGACATACTCCTGAAGCTTCTTATACTTCTTATTGAGATCTGAGGTGGACTCAAGGTAGCCAAACATTTATTTAATAAAAGACATCGCCCTTCCCCCAATAAATAAATAAATAAAGCAAAAAAGCTAACCATGAAGAATGTCCATATGTATAGTTTGTTTCTCAGAGTACTCATCACTTCTGGAACATTCACTGGCATAAATAACTGTGATGGCATTAATCTAAAACCTTCCAGAGATGAATCCACTGAGCATCATAGAGGATCAGACTATTTGTAAATTAGTTTGCCAAACAGACTACAATTAGATCACAGGCATGTTACTCCAGACCTCAGGAGCAAACGGTCATTAAAAAAATGTGGTTTTAAAATTTATTTTATTGAATAAATGGTTTTTGTGTTTCATATTGCATACTGCTGAAAAGAAAAATCTGTATTCCTGTCAAGAAATGTGGTTTGATGTGTTTAGGAAAAGATAAAGGCACTTCAGAAAAGCTGGTACGATGAACTCCATGAGGCACACTGGTATAAAACACACCCACTCAGCAAAGAGGCACCAAGAAAACTGCAGTCCTGCTGAATCTCTTTACATTTCTCAGTCTGGGAAGTCTCTAAGAACTGCAATTCTGATCAAATTCAGTGCAGAGCAGAACTGATTTGCAATCAAGGAGACCTACCATCTATATGCTTAAGCTCCGATTGCCTGAAAGAGAAAGGTGAAAGGATGCCTGTTGCCAGCTGGTGTTAAACCATGACAGTGCCTCATTCTCATCCTGTCAGAACAGAGGGAAACCAATTGGGCACATTGCCTTGTACTTCCATGTAAAACCCCTCACACAATCAGAAAAATCACCTTACAGGTCTGAATCTCTACACAAATACCATTCAAAATGATCAGTTGCAACACATTACAAGCCTGCAAAATGGAAAGATGACCTTGACTCATGATATTTTCTTCTTAGAAATTTCCAAGGCAATTATAACATGAATTATGACAAATTATAAAGTCCTTAGAGCAGATGTGGAAAGTAAACCTTCTCTGCTCTCTTGTGTTTGTTTCAGATTTTTATAGTGAAAGATAGCAAAATGCAGTCAACTTCCTCTAGTGTTACTATGATTTAAACATTAAGCACACTTGTCTGAATAAAACAATTGGCAGTGACTTCAAATAATCTGATTCACTGTTTTATATAATCGGGGATCTTAAATAGCTGAGTTTGAAAGCAAGAAAATATTTTTTGTTCTACAGAATTATTTTAATTCTTCATTAACCTATAATCTTATACTTTTATGTTACTATTATTAATAAAATTAAATTTAAAAAATAAAAGAGAGAGAGAGAACTTGCAATCCACAGTCATCAGTACCACAATATTTCACTGTGGTTTTTGCTGTATTAAGAGTTCTGCATATGTTCCCGCAGGATTTTGAACCCTCTGCCCTTGTATTTCCCTGTGATACTGTGGAAAGCATTACATTCTTACATGTTCTTATCACTGATTTAAAGAAGAGATGGAAACCTGCAGAAAAAGCTATCAGGTAGAGGCAGAACATGGACAGTTACACAGCACGTAAACCTTACAAAGCCCTCTTTTCTAGGGCTTGTAAGAGGTGCATTATTCCTGCTCCCTTATTCTTGTGAAGCCAGGATTGCCCCAGGGCTGCGTGTCCCCTGCCACAGGATACAAATCTTATCCATGCAAGACCTGGGATGCTTCTGTGAGATGATCAAGGTCTTCAGTGTCCAGCCAAAGTCCTATATCTGTAAGACTGACTATTTCCTAATCCTTGCCAAGTTAAAAGCCATAATTGCTGGGAAGTAGTTGGCCTAGGAGGTTGTTCAGTAGGTGCTGGCACCCCTTAAGCAAGGGTGTGGTAACATATTTTGCACAATATCATTTTACCCACTCCTTCTACGATATTTCACAAGAAAAAAAAAATCTGATCCTTTTTACATAGCAGAAATAACCCATATTTGAGCTTTTGGGTTGAGCAGAGGCAAAGGACATTAAGAGAAAGGGTAGAAATGAGTTCTCTTTTCCTTCTTTGTAAAATATGGAGGCAGTTGCTTTCCTCAGTTTCCACCAAACTAATTCAATTACTATCCCAAAATGAAGTCTTCTAGCATTTAAAATTATGTCAATTGAAACTGCCAATATGTGGCATCATTGAGAAAAGAGGCCTGAGGGTACTGTTGAAAAACTTCGTTTCATGCCATAAAAATCATTCCATTTAGGGAATACCTACATCTCCTATGAACTACTGGAACTACCGTTGGCTTTACAAGTAGCAATTATGGAAATTACTGTAATCAGGAAGCATTAACACAAAATCACAGAATTATTGTATGCAAACATGGTTAGTTGGTGTCACACAGGACAATTTGTTTGATTAGTCCCAAGTATTTAGCAAAAATAATTTGTTTCTCTCCACACATTGCAGTATGTCCATACCAATTGCAGGCTCTGTCATGGGCTGGCAAACAAAATCAAATCTAATGATGAAGGACAGGATATTCTTTATTCTTCAAAATAACTAATCCTCTATCAGTGCTAGATTGCACTCACAGCTCGTCTTCGAGGACCTTTTGAATGAAAGTTGATGCAGCATAATTTCTAAAACATCTGAGCTCCGTGAACTGCAAATAGGATGAATATAAAATATTCATTTCCCTACTATATATTTAGAAAAATTTCAAAGAATACTTCCTTTGCCACAGAAAATAAAGCACTAGGTCATTTTTATAGTTTTCTGCTTCAAGAATAGCAGGTGACTGATAGAAAACTATACTGAGCTCCATTTCTGCTCATCCATCTACAGCTCACAATCTATTGCATGGTTTTTATTTATTGGCATTGTATGTCAATGTCAAATATGTTTGGAGGCTATTTAAGCTTTTATTATGCTATGCTTCTATAGGATTAAAAAAAAAACAATCTTTGTTTTAACAATGTCTGTATGATTAGTTGATGTGCCAGCAGTAACACTCAGCAGCATCAATGTATGTCCCCAGGTTGAAACAGATGTTTTTGTCTCCTGCTGCTTTCCTTTAGTGCTTATCTAAAAAAATTGACTATTACAAACATTGAAGTGTCACTGTTCATGTCTGCATTGTAACAATAAGGGTCTGTCAGCATTTCAACTTCTGGCCTTCACTTGGTCTTAAAAAAACCTGGTAAATTTAACTCAGTTTTGTTTTGTTTTTTTTCATTTAGATACTTAAAAAGCAAAATTAAATTGCAAGGATGGGAATAATTTCATTTATTGTTAGAATAGAATAGAATAGAATAGAATAGAATAGAATAGAATAGAATAGAACAGTAAAGTCAGAAGAAACCTACAATTATCCAGTCCCACTGCCTGACCAATTAAAATTTAAATCATGTTTGTTAAGGGCTTTGTTCAAATGCCTCTTAAACACTGTCAGGTTTGAGGCATCAACCACCTCTCTGGGAAGCCTGTACAAGTCTGTGACCACCATCTTAGTAAATAAATGTTTCCTGATGTCCACATCTATACTGCTTCCATTGTACAAACAAAATTAGTACTGCAAGGACTTCTAACTCCATGCAATATATAGCTGGGAAGTAAAAGTTTTTTGAGAGAGAAAGGTTCAACTTTGTCTCTCCATTTCATTTTTAAAAAAAATCAGGGAAGACACTGTTTCTATCCAAACCAATAAAAAAACCCAAAGTTTCTAATTAATTTGAAAACTTTGTTTAACATTTTTGGGGGTACACAAGAAAAAAAGTTAAAGATACATCCCACATAGATTCTTTCCCTTGCATCTCTCTGATTAGATTAAATTCATTTTGTTAGGGTTGTATTTAATAAGTAGCAGCTAAGCCCTTCAAGTCAAATGCTCAGACACTGACATGCCTATGAATAAATGGCACACATAAGGGCATGATTATCTGCCTGAGGTTTAAAGACACAGATACATATTTTCAGCATCCAAAATAATTCTGCAAAACAGCAGCGGCTATTATTCAAGATATTGATTTTAATGAGAAACAAAAGCCTTACAGTCTCTGAAAATCAGGACACTTATTCAGGTATTATGGTTATTAGCTAACACCTTCAAAATTGGCTGCCTAAATTTAGGAACAGAAATCAATATTTAAGCATCAGCCTCAGCAGTTCATTTTTTTTCAGAGATATTAACCACTTGCAACTGCTAGTAATTTTATTTCTCTGCATCTACAGGCCACTGTGGTTCTTTTGCTTTTGGGGTTTTTTTCAGAAATTACTTAAGACTTACTGTGATTTGATTTTGGATGCCCAACTTCTGTGATGTGTTCAAGGACCAGATTTCCCAAGAACCATCATTTCTAATCAGGCATAGCTAAGTTGTACTGGACTAGATACCTGAAATCTCTCATCTTTTCTTAAAATCGTGGGCTTCTAAAGTAAAATTTAGGGGTTTTAACATATTTCAGCATTTCAATTGTAACTGTGGTGCTTTTCCAACTTTGTATGCATGGTGGTTTTGCCTTGCACATGCTTATGAATGTGTTCTGGAAAGCCAAGATGTATGGGAGCAGATGTGGGGTGAGGTCACCAAGCCAGGGGCCAACAGTGATGGCCCCTCCCAACACAGCATCATCCCACAGCACCCAGCCAGGAGGGCAGGAAGGGAGCAGGGATGGTGCTAGAGCCCAGGGACTGACAGAGAAGCTGCAGCTATGCACAGGTCTGAGAGGATGCCTTGGAAGGACAGGGTGGGAATGGAGCATGGCTAGGAACAGACATTGCTGGGACCCAGTGCGGGAGGGACAGCCACCAGATCCCAGGATTGCTGCAGTGGTCAGGCTTCCCTCAAGCACAGCCACCAAGCCCTGGGCAGGGAGGGGAACTTGTAGGACCTGTCAATGCCCTCCAGAGCCTCTGAGCAGCTTCATTTCCCTCCAGATATTGTACAGTCAGCAGATGGAAAAAAACACTTCTATGGGGGCATAGAGCTGTATTTTAGAGGCTATCTTCCAATCAGACAAGTCTACCCAGATAAATGAAAAATCTTGTATAAATCTAACATTTAGGTACCTAAATAATGAGGTATTAATCTCTTCCCCTATTTCTTTTTGGTGGAAGCAGGGGTTTATCAGACCTATAATATTTTGTCTTCAAATTTTCTTACTGTCACCCTTACATGACAGCAGCTATACCTTCTCTTAAATATTAAAAATAAAAAAGCTATTTCTCCATCAAAACTGACCTAAATTTTCCTATAAACCATTAGAATGGGGTGTGCCTGGCCTTAAAATTTGGGTTATTAATCCACAAGGTTTCTCTTCTAGCAATTCCTATGAAAATACAGTAAAAATTTGGTGTTATGTAGGCAGCAATGACAGGCTATAATTCAGATCAAATATAGCTACATAAACCAGCATGGGGGGGGGAAGAGGTTATAATTCCATATATACTTTTAACTCAACTGATTTTCACAATGTCAGAATTTGAAAAGAGAGGGAAATAAATGCCTGTTTCATTTTGATTGTGTAAAACTTCTCAGATACAAACTTGAGATATGCATTCTTACTATCTCAGCACCAGAGAGAGACCAGACAAATAAATGAAGCTTCTAAAATAATAGTATTTGGATACCTGGTAAAAACTACCTGCTCCAGCTGCTTTTATTATGTTAGAACAGCTGCAATGTTGGGAGAAAGTGAACACATACCTCAAGAAAGAAGAGGCAACTTACTGTAACACTTGACTAAACTATGATCTAAACAATCAGATTTCCCTTTGAGTAGCCATGTGCAGAGCTGATGAACTGATTAAACTTGTCCCTGGGAAACTTTAGGGTTACACTAAAGGTCAATTTGACCTGCAGGACTTTTCCTGCACCTGAGATTACAGTGATCAGCATTTCTATTATTAGTTGATTGTGTCAGCACTGGAAGAACTGTGGGTACCACAGCCACAAGGCTGAAATAGACAATAAGGAAGGAAACTTCACAATTAATGAAGAACTAATTTAATAAAGGTGCTGAAAAAAACAGTGTTGCATGTGTAAAGAGCAGGAGAAGAAGAGACTGCAATGGATAATTACAGACCTCTGCTTTTCATTTATCTCTTTGATGACTTATTTAATATATTAATTAATACAGATTGTCTACTGAGCTGCCTACATTCCCATTTAATACTAAAATTTAATGTAAACTTATTCTACATTTCTTGTCTTGTATCATGACATCAAGCCTACCTATACATGTGAAATGCAGCTGTCTTTTGGTGCCCTACACAGCCCAGTCCAGTTGAGCAGCACTATCAGGAGATCACAGAATCACAGAATATCCTGAGCTGGAAGGGACCCATAAGGATGATCGAGTCAGTCTCCTGGCCTTGCCGAGGACATCCCAAAGAATTACACCATGTGCCTGAGAGTATTGCTCAAACACTTCTCTAACCCTGTCAGGATTGGTGTTCTGACCACTTCCCTAGGGAGCTTGTCCCACATGTCTGAAAGACAGAAATTTCATTACAAGTTCTTAGCAATAATTTTGAATTAAAGATGTTCACAACAGCCTGGTTTTAAAGATGTTGAGCATTCATTAACATAAGGTAAATACAAGAAGGCTTAATACTGCTGGTGACCAGAGAGCTTTTGTTTTCTAGAATATATGAGAGATTTGAATGTAAGGAATGAGTTCTGTTTGAGTACCCCTTAGCAAGTGTCACTCTTACAGTAGCAGAACAGATGGGTAAGCACAGAAAACAGATGACAGTGAGCAGGAAGCTCTGGAGAGCAGTTTTTCTTGGGAGAGGTAGGAGGAAAAAAAACAGTTTGGGGCTGGGCGTCAGGGAGCAAAAAGACCTTACAGAGCTTTGGGTTATACGATTAGGGGTGCTCTTTAAGTGCTGGTCCAGGACTTCAGGCAGGTTTGAGTCTTGGCTGGCCAAGATGAGGCTGCTTTAATGGTTTGCTGTGTGTCTGCTATCCAAAGGAAGGTTAGCAGAGTGCAAGTGGAACTGGGGTGACAGATTTTTTTTGTTCCTGATGAGGAGGCAACCCTTGCCCAGACCCAGGTGAGGTTTGCAGATAGTGGCTGATTAACCAAGGGAATGCTGTGTACAGCAGGGGTTGCTCTTAGGACCTGTGCTGCAGTGAACACAAGGTGCAGTGTATCACCTTGCTGCTCCTTTGGTAGGGTTTCAGTTGTTTTCTCTCATGTTCTCAAGTATTTATAACAAACTGCCAACTACTTTTACTTAAGTAAAAGGAAATGTAATATTAATTACTGCTTCAAAGGAGAAGCTAAACTAATACAAGCTTCCAAAACAGCCTATTTGCTGTTCCTAGCATAGGTGAAAATGCCTAAGTGGCAAGTCTGTTCTCTTGAGGTGAGGAGAGTTGAAATGGACCAACAAACAGAGCAAAGGGTCCTGTTTGAAGCCTATAGAGTTGTCAGATCATTCCCACCTCAGCCGTGTCACTCTTTGTGCTGATGTGTCTGTGGGAGGGCAACTTTAGCAGATCTCATGAGATTCCCACATGTATTTGGGGTGCACAAAGTGAAATGTCATTGTCACCATCCATATTGTTCACATTAATGCAAGGAGGGGCAAGGGAGGTGTTCTGGAGGCTTAATTTGGGGTGACAGGACTTTACGGAAAGCATTCTCTGAAATACTGCCAGCTCCAGGCATGAAACCAAAGACACAGGCAAAAATCCACCATCTCTGTGAGTGAAAGAGATGATAGGCATCTTAGGAGCCAGGAAAACTTGAACAAGAAAAATTAAATGCATTTTTATCATAATACAGCCAGGCTGCTGGCACTAAAACTCACTGCATCAGGAAGGAGTGCATACAGTAGGAGCAGAAGAAAACTGACAGCATAAGAGCTCCTCTTTCAGACTTATGTGACCTTTGGGCTGGTTGTGGCTAATGCTCAGTGCACCTCTGAGAAACATGGTAGAACAATTTCAGCAAAAGCACAATAAATAAGGTGAATTAGGCCACTTTCAGTGCTATTCCACTGGTTCATGCCAGTTTCAGGTGACAGAGTGAGGGCAGAACTTGCAAATGTTTCTGCAGCAATAGTAAAAACCTGAACTGAAAAAGATAGAAGAATTAAAGTGCTCAGACCAAATGAAAATCTAGTAAGTGCCAAGGAGCAGGGAGGTTGAAATTAAATTATCTTTAAGGTCAATTCAAATCCTAATCGTTCTATGATACTATAACAGGCATCTCTGATACATGATGGAGAAGAAAAACCAGATTAATGCCATGTTATCAAGTAACCAAACTTACAGGAAAAATATGGTAGCAGGTAAAGGCAGAGGAGCTGCTTGTGTGGGATGGGTAATATTAAATGTAAAAGTTGTCAGGCCACCTAAGAGAAGTCCACAAGACTTTATTTTTTTCATAATATCCTCCAGCACATAGATATTCAGCTTGAATAGATGGAACTATATAAAAATTAGTTAAGCCAGAAAAGGGATGGAGGGCATGAGAGGGTTGGAAAACAGTCCAAAAAAAACCAGAAAGACCATGAGAAGCCTGAAGAATATCAAAAGTAGTGCATCAGAAATTAAGACAAAATGTATCATCATTCAAAAAGAAACAGAAATTCAAGAAAACAACTTGCATAGCTCAATAGGAAAGACACTGGCAAATTGGTGGGTATTTAAGAAATAGGATATTGGTTCAAATAAGGAGAACAGAAAAGCCCATAAAACAAGGTGGGTCAAATGTAAAGCAGAAAAACTGATAATTTAAAAATAACTTGAAAAATGCTTTGCTCTCCTTACTGTCCTCCTTCAGACACATTAAAATCCAGAATCAGAACAGTTACAGCAGAATGATGGTAAAGGTATAAAAGGAGCACCTTTTGTGGGGACAGTAAGAGGAATCTTATTTAATTTCCTTGCACTGATTTTCACTGTTGGAGACAATGGGGAGCTTTTGAGACCAGCACCTTTGCAGCAGATTGGACAGAAGAGCAAGAGGAATTTGAAGTAAACATCCAGGACTCTCAGCCGAAGCCGACAGATTTGGTTTCCAAAAGTCATTGGGAGCAGATGGTGTTAACCCATGAGTCTCAAAGGATCTCAAACTTTAGTTCTGACTTCATTTGCATTAATACTTCCTCTCTAGATGTGTCTCTTAATTTGCTTTGGCTTACAAATGGCTTCTGCAGAGTATCCATAAAGATAATTTAGAGTTCTGTGGCCTATAGCATTTAGCTGTACAGGTTGTCACTTGTCCCCTTGTCAGACTCAGCCTAGTTTTGTGCAAGGTCCTTCGAGACCTCATCCTCTCCTTACAGGTTTGAAGGAATTAGGAGAAAACCTGCCTCTGAAGGTATACAGTAAATTCTCCCTTGCCCAAACCACTCACATGCAAGATCCAGCTTCCTGAGTGCCAGTCCTTCTGTGTTTTACCTTGAACTTAGCAGGAACTCATTAAACTCTGAAAAAATCCATTATGCTATCTTGTCTCTTGGCTCCAAATGGGAAATGTACATTGATAGGCAATGTCCCATCACATCATTTCTTAGTGGTAGTTATGACTGCTATGCACAGCTATGAATGTGCAAAAATACACTTAATATCACTATATTAAGGAAGTAGTAATAATACATTACATAAAGTAATTGCATAACACATATATAATGCTGACAAATTTATTTAAGTAAATTAAGAATACTGCAGAGGAGCTATTTTCCAGCTAACTTGGATTAAAATGATCACTGTTGGAAGTCTAATTTAAATTTTTATGATTAGATTATGATAACCATTGTGAAATCAGTACTAAAAGTATATAGCCCTAAAAGTCCATACAAGCACCAATTAATCTATCCTGAAATTCTCTGAGCAAGAAAATGTGTTTACCATGGAATATTTTATTAGCTCTTCATTTAAAAAAGGTACTTTCTCACAGGGGAGAGGTTTCTCAGACTGGACACTGAAGAATGCTGATGATGCCACAGACTCCTCACTAATTGGACTCATAAGCAAGAAAATCTTGGTTATTGTCTGTCACTTGACTATGGAGATCCACAAGCCTCAGCCTGAAAAAGCTGTAGTTGTAGATTTCCCACTCCTGATTCCCTCTCAGTGACTAATTACCAGTCACTTCCCATTCAGAAGGAAAAAACACTGTTCTACTTTTATTTGCTAACAATGCACCATATATTTAAGTAAATATTGATTTTCTAATCTCTAAGATAAAGTACCACAGAATGGCAATTTTGAAATGGTGATAGTGCACATAGTGACACATGCTCCATTAACCTGTCCTTCCTCCCCTGTGCCAAGGCTTGTTGTCAGTCTACGTAGACTAGCTTCCAAATATCTGACTTTTTATCTGATTGCACTCCAAACCACACATACTTCTTCACATCCTGTCTACCTTCTTATTGTCATCCTTTGACTTTGAGACAGACCTTCCCCCCCTCTTCATATTGCCTTTTATGAAATTAAGTACTAAATTTGTTGTGGAGGAGCAACATCTTGTTCTCATCCATGTCCCACCTGTGTCAGTATAAACACATCCATGGGTTTTATTATGTGGCTCAGTTTATTTACAGATAGATATACAACCGATCAGGCAAGTTGTGCTGACAGCAAATAAAACCTGTTTCAAATATTGGTAAATTCCTTCAAAGGTTAGCAGAAATGTTATAGCTTCAACATTCACACAGAAAAAGAATATCAAACATTTCCCCAAACAGGGATTTTGAGCCAGTAACTTCCTATGTCTGGGTCTAAATATGAAACAAAAATGCTTTCATGAAGAGGAAATGGAACACAAAATTAAATTCAGAAAGTCAATAATTAGACAACAGAAACTCCCTTCAGTTCAGTCACCTCCCCTCTCTCTGGCCCTATAAAGTACTTTTTGAGTATATTTTCTCAATCTTTTTAATAGGTTAAATTTCATAGCTCCACTCCTCACAACTGAGTGAATTTTTACCAGAACAAGAGAAACATTCTCAGTGCATGGTCAATACCTAAATGAAAGAGGGTTTTAGATTGGACCTCAGCTTTCTGTTTCTCTACAGGTAATGTAACAGAAGACCTTTCCTCAACAGTCTTCAGACCACAGGGCTACCTGGCTATAGCTGTAAAATCACACACACACACATTTTTTCATCACAGTTGCAGATGGAATACACTTCGTTGTTCTCCACTGTAGCAACATTTTCTTCTATCTTTCACTCACAAATTATTTCACATTTTACCAGCAGCACCATTAAGGTGTGTCCCTGAGGAAGTTGAAGTGGGTTGGTCACTGGGTGGGTTCATAATAATCCAGGTTCCTGTCAAAGCCAACAAGGGCTTTCTCTGTGGCCATGGCAGGTTTATTTAGTGGATAAAGGGCTCCATGCCTCTGTGCTCAGCTATGAAAAAGTTGTTTGAGCCAGGATCCTGCTCAGGAACTGTGAGCTGAGACTCTATCTCTGCTTTTCTGCAGGGATAGAAAGGGGAACATCTGAACCTGCCCTTGTAGGGCTGATTTTTAACAACTCCCAGTCCAGACACAGATCTTGATGGAAGTAGAAAGACAAAAGTAAAGCCAACATTGGCAGATCAAAACTTATTCTGTTTGATGAACAAATATAAGTAAGGCATTAGCAGAGAGAAATTAGAACCTAAGGATAATGTTAACCATTGGAAAAAAAAATCCTTTATCTATCTTGATAGATAGGGATATTAACTCAGCACTGACAGTACTGGTACTACATGTTGGCAAAGTCTTTACAGTTGCTTAATTCTCTTGGAGCCTAGGGGCCATAGTTTTTTAGGGAAGCCTGAATTCACGCTCCATTTGAAATTCACCCTATTTGCTTTCAGCTGACCCAAGTTACTAAAAAACCCAAAACTTAACTTTAAAAATACTAAGACTAAGCAATGAGCTAAAACTTGTTTGTGACATGTCCTTCCCTTCCAGAATGATTTGGGGGGTTTTTTGTTTGATTGGTTGGTTTTTTCCCATTTTAGAGCTTGTAAATCAGTAAGATAGAAAACATCTATGACTGGATAACATGGAAAGGCAGATACCTGAGATGACTACTACCTCCTTTGGGATAGAAGAAGCAATGAAGCTATCATGAGATGCAATTCCATCCACTAGATAAGTGACAAAAAAATGGGCATCCAAAGCCCGAAGTCAATCTGAAAAAGTATGCAATTTCTACTTTCGAAAATCTATAGTCATAATGCAATAAAAAGACCAATTGAATAAGCAATTCACTAAATGCTTCTGTTCTGATGATGAGCTGCCTGTTGTGTACAAAGTTTATTTAGACAACAGTGCTGTTACTTGATGTAGCTGTTATGCTGCAGAATTTCAAACCCAGTAAGGCAGAGAAGGTAGTTCAAGTTCATATATTCATAGATTCATAGATAATGCTGATAACCTATTCTGATTTCTGTGTGAGAGCAACTCACTTCACTGGGGAAATTAAAAAGAGCAGTTGAGAATCAAGGTCCATATTATCATTCTATGAGCACTAACAAGGACATGTAAGTATGATATCACTATGTCTTAATGTAGCTATGTATCAGCTGGGTGTCAGCTGCACTAGAGCACACAGGAGTTTTATTTTCTAATGATGCCATTGATTTTTTTGTAGTAATACCATTAGCAGTAGTTGTAAAAGGACAGAAGGTCTCATATTTGACCAGGGTCAGACTAGACCAGACAAAAAACTACGCAGAGAAGTCAAACCCCTGCCTGAAAGAGTTTTTAGATTAATAAAAGGGGAGAAAGAGGAATACAATATGAATGCAAGCAAGCTATCAGGAGAATCAGTGCAAATTCACTTTGCAGTGAGGCAGAAGCAGAAGGTGACAAGGACCAGTCAAACCTGGCTGGTGTGATGGGTGGAGCCTGGGAAGCAGCATGAACTCTACAGGGTCTTGAATAAACCCTTATCTGGGTGAAACAGAACACCCCAAGCTTCTGCTGGAATAAAATACTATCACACTGCTTTCCACAGAAAAGGAAAGGATTGTAACTTTTATGACTCTAAGGATTTTAGATTAAAAATTAAATTATACAATAAGCAGAAAATATTAAAAGTACACATGGGGGCCATCTGCTTGGAGAGCAGGTGGATGTCCAACCTCTGTAAGGTTTCAGTGATAAAGTTGATATACTATAGTTACCATTGATCTCACTGTCACTGTGTTATTAAAGAGCTGTAATGCAGTAATCATGTCACAGCAGCTAGGAAGCAAAGTGGCATCTCATGTGTATAAGGGGTTTCAGAATATACTTGATCATACACTTGGTTTATAATCTGTTATAGTCTCTGTGCCTCAGACTTGGTCTTATTAAATTGAGAAAGAAAAATATTGAGATGCTTGGACAGGTGTGAGGGAGCAAAGACCGATCTGGTGACTTTCACCATGCACCTGGGAAGATATATCTAAACAAATGTGAAAAAAAAGTCACAATGTCTACTGGAGGGTTCTAACTTAGGTAGGTATGTGAAATGCATTTTGATACCTTGAGTTTTAGCTTTTATATTTTATATTTTTCAGATTCTATACAGAAAGGAAAGGTATTAGAAGGGTAGCAGAGCACTTCATGGTTTGTCACCCTGCTTTATAATGAAATGGCAGTCCACCTAAGAGAAGGGCTTCTCATTATAAGGACAGAGGTGCTTCTACACAATAAACCAGTAGAAGACATGAAGATATATTTCAGTCATCCTTAAAGTACTCCAGTTATCACCACCCTCTTTGTATGCCAAAAACCTGTAATAATCACATTGTTTAAATTAATGTCAGTTCTTACATCCAACTCCCTTACACAGATCAGCCTGAGAGGTGCTAGCCTCCAGTCTGGGTTTTCTGATTAGAGATTTTTAGTGCTGTAGACTGAGTGATAAATTATGTTTAAAGTGTCGTTAAGTACTTCTTCTAACAGTGATAGATGACAATACTTAACAGTTACAGGGTGAAAAAAAGCTAAGCAAAACCCTGCTTTGATCCAAGCTAATTCAAGGAGCTTGCCTTTCCATCATAGCATATTTCTGGGAGGATTCAGAGTTGAGTTGTGGACATATGTGCTGCAGTGCTTCTACAGGCAACTTTGCCTGGAACTCACACAACATTCTAAATAAATCAAAATTCTTTTTCCATCCACTTTCCACTTACCATACATATAACCACACTACCTGCTTATAATGACAAGAGAAACATTTTCACAAATGTTTCTCAATGTCCCTCATGTTTCATACATTAAAGATGCTACCAAAATATCCTGCTTCTATTAATTTATTCTTAAGTTTACACATTCATTGAATTCGCATCTGTTTTTCTCTACTATGTCATGCATTTCTCCTTCTGAGGCTGAACTGTTCTTGTCATCCATACTAAAGTAATTTGCTTCTCCCTGGAAGAGGTGAGGGAATGAGTTGGAGTATGCAACGAGAAGACAGACACTACTAATTTAAATAATTTTTAATATATTTTCACTATTTTATATCACACACAGTACTTATATAGCATATCATGAACAATATAAAAGGATGCTTCAGAAAGTGTGGGGAGAAGGTAAGAATGTCAGACCTTAAAATCGATACAAGAGATGGCTCAGGGAGGTTTGTCCAATTTTCCAAGCCCCTTTATTTATGGTAACTTATCCCCAAACTCTGCTCGTGTCTCATAATGTGAATACAATCATACTGAAAGAAAAAAAAAATAATAATATGTGAGACCAATATTCCATTTCTCTCAGGAATGGAGTTGCTAGAGAAATATTTCATTTTCTTTAGACCAGGCTTTTAAAGATAAGAGTTAATCTATACAGTTTTAATCTACACAGTTTTAGCTGGCATTGAGATACTGAACTTTATTCCATTCACAGAGTTAAGTGTCAATAACTGAAGAGAAGTTCTTAGCTCTATTCATTCCCTCCTAGGGGCTGCCAGCTGAACTTAGTGTTTGTATGAGTACATCTACAAAAATGTGTCCTGGAAGAATGCAGAATAATTGCAAGCAAAACACAAACCACAAGAAGAAGTTTGAACATCTACACTTAAACAGAATTCTGACATCCATCAAGCAAAGAAAAGCTCTTGCAAAACCACATAGGAGCTCTGGGGAAAAACCAAAATTATTTACCATGTCTTGGTCAAGGAATAGTTAACAGAGAACAAGGGGTTTGCTGTCCTGCTAAAAAGCAATGCCAATAGATAGCTTCTATCAAATTAAGTTGAAAAAAACCTTGTTCAGTAGTTGACCCTTTAGCAAGAACATAATAGATCCCTTCCTGAGAATTTTGCCATTAACTTCAAGCAGGAAGAGAGGTTGTTCTCCTCCACTATTTTGCTTAAACCAACTCTTCTTTGACTCCCCTGGCTGCACCTTGTTTTAGCCAAGCTCATTCCTGTCCACTTTTGCTACCACTGTGGTCACAAGCCCTCCTGACCTTGTGGTCCGCAGTATCTTTGTCACTCTGTTTTTGATTCCCATAAAGCTGTAGCATCACCATGTTTCACCAGTCCTTCCTGCTCTCTGAGCTGCCAACATGATGCTTCACTGAGGGAAGCAGAAAATTCACATGACACTATAGAATGACTCAGCCAACATGTTTCTTTCAACTACCTGCAGCAGCTGGATGCTGAAGGGGACCCAAAGAAACATGCTGAAGATGCAGCCCTGTAAGTCACATTAGATGAGGGATATAATGGAGCATGGTGGCTTAGGGGCTCATAAATAACTGCTATACCTCCTTCACCACTACATTTTGGTTCCACAACCCAGAAGTCTATTAAAGATAAGTAATTATTACCACACCTCCCCAGGAAGCATTCTCCACAAAATGGCCCTCAGACAGATTAATGCTTCCTTTTTCTGCAATAAAGTCTTGATTTTAAGTTTTTTTCATACAATTAAGGAGCACAGTAAAACATTTTTATTATCTTTTTGCTCAGACTGAGAGACAATTATTGTGTTGTTTGTATATGCAGCAACCTATTCAAGTATTAGTCATTTTCCTTGTTATTAGCTTCTGCTTTAAATTGCTTGATAAAAAATTATGGCCACATTTGTGATCCCACAGTGTTTGTTTTCTTTTTTTATGGCATGGCAACACAAATGAAAAGAGACAGCTAATGGCCGGGGGAAGAAGACACGTGGTCTCAACAGGAAGGCGGCAATGACAGGTATGAACACTCATTAAAGAGATTGGGTGAGACCACATTGATTTTACAAAGAAAAATACTTTTTTGTCCTTCCAAAGATATCCTCCTGTAATTATCTGGTGCTGTGTTCATTCGATACATGTTAATTGGAACAAGTTTTTATTTGCACAGGTGGCAGCTCAGGCTATCCTCTCACACTGTAACAGCACCAAGTTACACAAAACAGAGAATATACAGCACAGCTTCTGCCCTTCACAGGACCACAACTTTATGTACCAACAGCCAGAAGTGGCGAAGTGGCTGACAAGACTGTCACCAGGGTCCTAAATTGCTAAGGACATTTTTGTGAACACAACAACCAGGATTATGTCTGTTCTAGTAAATGAAAGGGGCCAGGGACCATTCCCCAGCCTGGAGACACACTGGCATAGTGCAAATTTATCCTTTTGGCTAAACTCTTATCTTCAGAAACAGAGTGACTGCGTTCAGGCTGTTCACTGGGAACTGTCCCTGGTTTGTGCTGTCTCCCCAGACCTATCTGAGCATATTCTTGGAAAGCAGTACTTGAAGCAAGTCAAGGTTCTGCTGGGACTGGGCTAACAGCTTGATGGTGAATACAGCCCTTGCATGTGCCCACAGCCTGGCACTGTTTAGTTTACAGGTTCTAGGCATAACCATGGAAACTCCTCTGAATAATTGTGCAGAAGAGACTCATGGATTAAAAGTAAACCCAGCACTATAGATTTGCAATGTGAAGCGCACTTACAGAGATTTGTAAGAATTTGATGGATTGTAGCTGTAAAGTGCTGCTTACACTGTGAATGTGAATTATATCTGTGTTATGCTATCATCAAAACAGTTTTTAGAAATTATAGGTCCTCCTATGTACTGGATAAGAGAACTTAATTGCTTAATGGTGACTTTTCAGAAATCAAGATGTCTCTCATAAATCTATATAAACAGTAAACAGCAATGGCCTTGCTTTTATGCCCTCCTTCAGTGATAAGGAGTGATCAGCCTCATAGGTAGGAAGTCAACACGCCGTAGTGCCCAGATTTCTGCTCAAACAGCACAAGTTTTTCCAAAACACTGTGCCCATAGCCTCTGCACACACACATCAGCTATGCCCTTGCATCCCCCACTGACCCTGCCAGCATGGCCAGGGGTTTATAATGACAGACTAACCTGAACTTGTGTATGCCAGGAGTCACAGCACTGCCCTGCCCCAAAGCCTGCAGTCAGAGTTCAGCTAGAGCAAATCTTTGCATATACAGATGCCTTTGCTGCAGATTTCTGGTGATGGAGAGCAGCTATGCACTCAGGTGCCAGCTTTGATACACTGCATCTGATAACTAATCACAGATTGCTCAGATCCTTTCTGCAGCCACCCAATTAGTTTGACATGCTGTACCCAAGCCTGCAATCTTTCTTAGCAATGCTTTGAAAATTGCAAATCTAGTCAGATCAATTAGACAACAGGTTTATTTGCTGATTTCTGTTGATTTTTCTCTTTAACCAGTATTATCTCTGTGGGCATCCTCAGTACTTAACTTCACACAGTATTTATGCAATTAGATGTACAATTTTCCCTTTTGATTTTAAGCATACATATAAATTGATATTATCATTCACAAATAGTTATATAGGCACAAATAATCTCATTTTAGAGTGAAAAGTCTACTATTACCAAGTTTACTCATGCTTACATCTGTAAGCTAACTGGTGAATCATCAGTCACTCTTCATACTGAGGGATGTTTTTCTGCGAGTTCCTTTAAACCCCACTTTTGAATCTTTGAACCTCCTTACAGACAAAGACAATTTTTTGTTTTAATAGCAACATCAGAACTACATTAATTCCACAAGCAAGATTGGCAGCCAATATCACAGTGCCTCAGAATAATTCAGAAGGGGGTCTAGACTAATCTAAAAGTAGGGTCTACACTGAATTCAGATCAGATGCTCAGGGATTTGTCCTGCTGGGTCTTGAAAGCCTCCAAGAACATCCTACAGTCTTTAAACAGTTACTGTGAGGAAAGAAAACTTTTCCTTCTATCAGTAGCTCCCCACTCTGTGTCATGCTCCCACCTGCACCACTACAAAATAGATAGGATAGGATAGGATTAGGATAGGATAGGATAGGATAGGATAGGATAGGATAGGATAGGATAGGATAGGATAGGATAGGATAGGATAGGATAGGATAGGATAGGATAGGATAGGATAGGATAGGATAGGATAGGACCAACCAATAATCATCAGCTAATTCAGCTACCTGACCAATTCAGTGTTGACCTAAAGTTAAATCATACTGTTAAAGGCATTATCCAATGCCTCCTAAATGCTGTCAGTCATGGGGAATCAACCACTTCTCTAGGAAGCCTGTTCCAGAGTTTGATCACTCTATTGGCAAAGAAATGCTTCCTTCCTAATGTTCAGTGTAAGCCTTCCCTGGCACAGCTCTGAACCATTCCCACATGTCCTGTCTCTGGATACCTGGGAGAAGATCATCAGTGAAAAAGCCAAGAGCCATCTCCTCATCTCCTCAACACAGGGAGCTGCTGTTAGGCTTCCCTAAAGCTGTCACTGCTCCACTGCTGGGCTGAATAAAACCCAGCTCTCCAGCCTCTCTTCACAGGTGAGGTACTCCATCCATCACCACATTGGTGGCCCGCCTTAACTCACTTCAGTTTACTGTTTTTCTTCATTACAGGGCACAAAACAGGACTCACTGTTCTAGATGTGGTCTAACAAGTGCCAAGTAGAAAATAAATAAACCCTTCCAGTGTGCTCTGGCTCTGACCCTGATCCTACAGCCCAGTGTGCTGGTGCCCTCTGCCTACCAGCCTCCTTACAGTTCTATGCTCTGCTTTACCACCAGCAGGAACAGCAGGGAGTGTCCTGCAGAGCTGCTCCCAGGCAGGCAGTGCCTGCCCTCTGGTATTGCAGGGGGTCATCCTTCCTAGCAGCAGCAGTTGGAAGATCTTGTAGAGGTTCAGGAGGTCCATGTCAGCCCATATTTCTAAGCCTCTGAGTAGCAAACCTGCCTGAAAACGTAGCTGTTTACCTCCATTTGTTATCATCCATAAAACTGATCAGATACTGTCTGCCTTCTCTCCCAGATCACTGACAGACGTGTGCTGGGTCCGTGTGTCAAGGGTTTGGCAGTGATAGGGCTACAGGATTGGCTTCTGTGAGGAGTGGCTAGAAACTTCCCCCATGTCCAGCTGAGCTAATGCCAGCCAGCTCCAAGATGAGCCCACTCCTGGACAAAACAGAAAAAACTGCTGCACAACAGCAGCTGGAAGAGAGGAGTGAGAATGCGTGAGAGCAACAATTCTGCAGACCCCAAGGTCAGTGCAGAAGGAGGGGCAGGAGGTGCTCCAGGCACCAGAGCTGAGATTCCCCTGCAGCCCCTGGTGCAGCCCATGGTGAGGCAGCTGTGCCCCTGCAGACCATGGAGGTCCACACTGAACACTAGTGATTAATTACTGAGCCCGATGACCCAGGCAGTGACTCAATCTTATAGTTCACTCCATGTATTGGTTTGGAAGTGAGACCAGTGAGAGGTTCCAAGTCAGTAATACAATTTTAATAGGAAAAAAGAGAAAAAATGAAATACATGCAATAATATAAAATAAAACCACTGACAGAGTTAGAATACAACCTGACACCCTGCCAGTCAGTGTGTTGGTGCAGTCCTGATTAAATGGTGGCTGCATCCTCCTGGATGACAGATGCGGTTCTGTTGAAGCAGTGCTCCTGTAGAAGGTGCAGTTTTCCTCCGAAGGTCCAGCCATGATGTGGAAAAGCCTGGTTTTCTCCTCTGGAATCCAGGGGAAAAGGCTGCTTTGGTGTTTCCAAGTTTTGTTTTTTATTTAGGTAGGAAAGGCATGGATCTTTTTCGTGGCTGGAGCATTTCCTAATGGGATGATGTAATTTTATCAGTCAGGCAGTGGGACTTAATGGCCCATTAACAGAAGGTATCTCCCATAGAGATAAGGATCAGCCTTTCTCTCGTTTCAACAGATGGTGATAGAATACATTTTGAATTGTAAGCCAGGACACCCCGCCAGCCTGTAATATCGTAACTTGGATATCTGGAAGGAAGATGTCACAAACAATGTCAAAAGACTTGCTAAACTCAAGGTAGGTATCATCATGCCTCTCTCTCATGGGCAAATAGGGGCTTTTATTCTTTAAAGAATCAAAATATTCCCTTCAGCCTCAGCATGTTTAGCATCCCATATTCCTTTCAGAGTTCTTGCTCTGAGATTAGATTTCCCCCTCAGCCTGTAGCCATGTCATTATTTGATCCTCAGTATAACCTTACTAACTTTAGCATTGACCATGTTTAAAATGTGTATTGCTGGCTGGAACCTAATTCATTGAAATATCAAGACCACTGTGTTTCCATGACCTGCTGTTATATTCTGCCTAGCATGTTATGTAGCATTTATTATGGAGCTGCCAGTCAGACAAAGAAATGGATGTGTTCGCCTTTTTGTCACTGCTATCATCTGCTCTGGATAATATAGCCTTTACAAGAATCACCAGGAGCTACAGTTTAATGAGATTTTGCTTTAGTTTATCCACAAGCACATCAGATGCTACACAGTACAATCACTGAACACAAGGTGGACTGGAGACTTTCTACTAAATATGTAGCTAATTCTTTCTGCTAACAACCTCTCTGTTGGCAGTAGTACTTATTCATATTTTTCTACCTTGTGCTCTGCCTAAAAGTATGATCTGTCTGAGCTTACTTCTCTCCTACTCCTACAGTTTTGTCCAGTTTGCTTTGTTCACTGTGAAACCAGAAGAGGAGACATTTTCCTTGACAGTAAAAAACGGAGAGATATTCTGTCTTAAAGAAAT
Source organism: Toxostoma redivivum (assembly GCA_013397375.1). Lineage (NCBI taxonomy): Eukaryota > Metazoa > Chordata > Aves > Passeriformes > Mimidae > Toxostoma > Toxostoma redivivum. The sequence goes on from VXBI01004851.1 coordinate 476,953, forward strand.
GTTTACAGGCAGAATGCTAAAGATAAGTCCTATCTTTTCTTTCTCATCTCCAATTTAACTTTATGATTTATATATATATATAGATATACATTGTTGACACTGACTAATGACAGCAGTAGCTTTTTCATCCCAAACAAAATTTCCAGGGAAACACGTGGTCTGCTAAAACAGAATTCATCACCCTCCAAACTTGAATCTTAGGTCAAGAAGTGTTACTTAATAACCTTTTACAGCAAATCAAATGAGAGTCAAGAAAAATGTCATTTCAAGAGCAGAACCTATACTTGTTCATCTGAATCACATTTATAATGCACAAGGAAAAAGTAGTTTCCCATTTCATTTCCCATAAATGTCTTTATCTTCAGCTTTATGAGATTTCTGATGGTTCTGGTTTAATCTGGGTGGTGTGGGCTGACCCTGGCTGGGACTAAGGTTCCCACCAATGTTCACATTGATGGCATTTGTCTTCTTAAGTCACCACTGCCTGTGATGGAATGCTGCTCCCCTGGAGATGGCTGAACAACTGCCTGCCCATGAGAAGAGGTGAATTAATTCCTTGTTTTGCTCTGCTTGCATGTGAGGCTTTTTCTTTACATATTAAATGGTCTTTATCCCAGTCCACAAGTTTTCATACTTTTACCCTCCCAAGTCCCTTCCCCATCCTACCAGTGGGGAATGAGCAAGTGGATGGATGAGGGTTAGCTGCCTGGCAGGGTTAAACCATGACACCTTTCAGTGATTTCAATTCTATATTCCATTCTAGTGTTTTCTCTAAATCCCACCAAGAACTTTTGTGTCCGGAACAAAATAATGAATTTTTACTTTCCCACTATGACACCACTGGGGCAGAGGAACTGCTCCTTTCCCTCTCAACAAAATAAAATAAAACCAGAGCACAGAACAGTTTCCAACTCAAAGATATGTCTGAACTTTCTCCATTTTCACATAAGATGCCTGAGTGTATGGCTTCACTAATTTAATTCCCATTTGCTTTGCTGTAATATACCCTTTGTAAATGTTAGAAGTCCATCTGCTTGTTTTTCCATCAGAGCCTTGGCACAGCTCCAGCTGCAGATGTGGCAGCTCCAGTGCAAAATGAGCAACAGTTTAAACAGTCTTATTTCCAGACCAAATGTGAAAGCTTTTTCCCTTAAAGCAAAAAATATATATCCCAAATCAGTATTTTGTTAACAGGTCCATAAATAAGAGCACTAAACAGGGCAGGCCCATCAGAAATGGACCAAAACCATGAATCTGGGAGCCTTTTCAGAGGGATCTCCTGCTCTCAGTAACTTACAGAATCATATTTCTCCACCTCTAATTCCAGAGGTATTTTGATGAGGAGAAAACTGATACTAGACTTCAGATGTGAAGGATGACCCCAACCGTGTGTGTCTGTAGGGGATAGTTTTAGTCATATTTTGCCACATGAAAAAGCAAACTTTACTGTGCCAACCCCCATTCTGTAGAGAAGTGAAATCCCATTTTACTGAAATCAAATCATTAATGTATTGTTTCAGAGAAGGTGATGTCATTTACAGGACTGTAATATGGGTACATACTCAAATTCATTGTAAAATCAACTTGAATTTCTTTGTCGTTGTGCACTGGAAACCACCAGTGCTGGGGAAAGGAATGATCCATGCTGTGCAAGGTGCTGGGCACATCTCTGATCTTCCCTTGAAGCTTTTTTTTCATTTAGGTGAAACTCCACCAACACAAAACCTCTCTTCCCATAGCCACTTGGGATGCCATGAAGATGCAGCTGACAATCCAGGTCTGAGTTGCATTCCTCAGGTGCTGGACTCCTTTAAGATGGCATAAATCAGGAAATAACTCTTGCAATCAGGAAAGCTTCACTGATACAAAACTTGAGCCACAAGGACTCCAGAATACGGAGACAGGACTATTCAGCCATAATTACATCCACAAAAGCCCCTGGCCCCACAACACATGCCCTTTCTGACAGGAATATGTTTGTACCTTCCATCTCTCTCCCATCTCTGCCAAGTAAGCCATAAAAATGCAAAAGTCTTTTAGGGTGAATGCAGGGTCCTGTGTAGAGTTCTCTCTGCAAAACCCAGGGCAGAAGAGCAGGAACAAAATAAATTGCATGGGGAGAAGTTCCATGGGGACAGCATGGTACCTCTGTGATGTTCTGGTGCAAGTAACACTCCTGGACAGAAACAGGAAGAGAACAGCACTGACCTGCCCTAGAGACAGAACCTTCACTGCTCCAGTACTGCCCACTTGGCTGAGTAAAAGCTGGAAAAAGTGCCATAAACTCCAAAATAGTGTACTAATCCAGAGCACTGTGTAAAGCAGTCTAGGAAATATTAAGGAAAGCTAATTCATCTCGATTTAAACCCTTCCCTCTATTCAGTACTTACAGTCCTCACTTTCTGTGTTGTGTGTTGGTTTCACATCTCCAGCTGTTACTCCAGGCTTTGGAAAGCCTGCTTTTCTCCATAGCTCTGCTTACAGCACTTTTTCAGAATAGCAGCTGAAGCCTCTTCTTGGTGTGCACCTTAGAAGATATATTTTCCAAGATTAGTTTTAAGATTATTCTGGTCTTTCACATCTACCTCTACCCCCTCCAACTCTCATCCATCTGGGAAGCCCCCACCCACTGCTAACTGTGGGGTTCAGCCCCACAGGCTCAGCCATGTTCATAAGACCAGTCCCAAAGAACCATCCCTGATAAACAACTTTCTCAGAAACCCCCACCTGTCCTTCTCTATTTAACCCAGGCTAGTTAAAAGTAAAATCTCTGTAACTTTTCCTCCCAAACAGTACCCCCTTCTGTATGCACTGAAAGCATTCAGCTCCCCCACAGCAGAGACCAACCCAAAGTGCCCTTTCCAGAGACTATCAGAGGTTTCAGCTCCATCAGATGGCTTTATTGGCCACTGATGGTTTTATAGACCTTCAACATGGTACATTTTTTACACTTTTATATCCTCTTATAAATAAGACATTGCTCATTTTCTATTGTTTTAGAATGGCTTTCTGTCAGGTAAAGATCAGGGGACAAACTGGGTTGCATAACTTGCAGCTTCTAGAGAATCATTGGAATGACAGGGCAGGAATACCTAAGGCAGAGACTGCTTAAGCTCTGCCTTGAATTTAAAATGGTCTTTAATTCTGGCAGCATACACAAGCATCACTTTCCAAATACAAAATTCCTCCCACTAGATACTGAAAATTGGACAAAAGCCAGCAGCATTAAACAGAAGACAGCACTTGTTCTTCCCTCAAAGAAGGTCTGATTTGGAAGAAGTGGAGTGCAGTCCTGATAAATCTCCCTTAGCTCTGGAGATGTAATATGTCATCAGCACAGTGAGAGGAAGCAGGCAAGAGAAACAGCACCTAAAAGAGCCACTAGATATTGTGGTCAGGATCATGCAGCTGAAGATCACACAGTCAGTCTGGAAATAGCAATCAAGAAGAAATGCAAGGGAGCACAGTGAGAGGCGGTGTGCTATTAGAGTTAATAAAAAGGAGTCTTTTGACAGAGCAGGGGGACTTCTACTAACTGCAGATTAAAGCCCACCTTGCTGCTCTGAAGAGATGAAGCTGGTTAACTTGCTGTACATTCCAGCAGACAGACTACATGCCAGGCAGAGAGTTTGACTAGGCAGCAGTATAATTTTTTCGCTTTCCTTACTGAAATATTGCTGGAAAAGGATATTATAAATATATCCATGCAGAAAAAACCCTTATATTTTCATATATATATATTCTGCATTACTGATATTTTTTCCTTGAAGAAAATCCTTGCCTACAAAGAAATAGTTAACAACGGCAAGGGGAAAAAGGTGTGCTTCTGGTTTTGTATTGACACATGCTAAAATTGCAAGACAACAGAGAATTGAGTTGAAAGTCAGATGTGTTCTGAGCACATTCTGGAGTCTAACATGAAGAGGAATAGAGGCTAGCATAGAAAATAAATAGGGTTTTTCAGAGGTAAAGGTGAAAGCCTGCAAGTAACCTGGTGGAGGAGTTTGAGGTCAGCTTTGTTGCCAAAGCTTTCCCATGAAAAGGATCAGACATACAGAGGTTGGGATGAACCCTATGGATGTGAAAGGGAAAAAAGCACCCTTTGAAGAAAAAAGGAAGACGTGGCATCCACCTCAACAGTATGAATAATCTTCAGGTACAAACTCCTTTCACGTGAGGCTTGTTAGAGGACTATGTTTCATTTGGGCCCCTTTCAATATTCTCCCTCAGAATATTCTGTGATTTCCCCCCCAAAATGCAGTGCCACCCAAGCAGATGATGGAAGCAGTAGATAGAAGCAGGAGGACTCAATGGGTCCTGCAATTCCAGACATGCACATCCCCCAGTGAGCCTCAGGTCAGACTGCATCTTCTTCCTTTTGATTGTCATTTTACTATTCCATCATCACTTTTCCCTCCATCTTCCCTTACTCACAGCCTGGAAAAGTACCATTTTTGTGGATTTTTATCCCTGTGTTTTCTTACTCAATGATACAACCATATTGTTCATTTCTTCCCTTCTTCATCCCTTCAGAGGTTTCCAGAACATTTCTGCTAGACACTTTTTTCCTGCCTTGTGAAACAATCTTTGTTTCCAGACTGACAAACGGAAACAGTGGTTCTGTGACTGCAGAATACACTGTAAAACAGAAAAGTTCATTAAACACCATTTAGAAAAGTCAGAAAAGTAGAGCACAAGCCTCTCCTTAGGCCAACAACAGCCGCTGGTATTTTATGATCCATTGAAAATGAAAACAAACCCTTTTGTTTGGAATAAGGGATTTATCATCTTTCCCTGCTTACCTCAGGGAAAGTTTGTGTCAGAATAGAAATCTGACCCCATCTTTCCCTGAGACCCATCTCTCCCTGGACCAATCTTCTTTAATGACCTATCCAAGGAAGAATTTTTCATGTACACGGCTGTTGCTTCCCCTGCCTTACCTGGGTTCTGCCAGATAAAAAATGAAACATTTAACAGCAAACTGGGCAATAATTTAGACATGGCTGGGATTTATTTTAAAAATAGAAGTACCTCTTCGTTAAACATCACTTTGAAATCCTCAGTCCTTTTTTTTTTTTTTTTTGCTATAAGTTTTGCCTGCCATATGCATTTTTAACAACTAGAAAATGCTGTGGTTTTTAGCATATATAATTTAGGTAACATGAGACAGCTTTGTTTTAACCAAGCACCCACCCAGACTATTACATGAAACACCAGGATTCAGATAAATCCAATTTAAAGTAGGCAACTTTTAAAAAAATCCCAGCAAAAATTGTCATGTTTTTAACAGTACTTTTCCCTTGTATTATTCAGGATATAATTCAATAAAATCTGTACAAAACCAAAATGCAACAACTAGGACGATGCAACATTTTTGTAACAACTAAGCATATACTAACTATACTTAAACACAAACAATTCTCTGCTGGAAAACTACATTTTTAGGGCAGTTATAATTCTCTAGGCTTTCATTCAGAATAAATGTTAGGAACCATATCACAGTAAATGCCTGAATAAATAAGCACAACTAGCACTAAAATATGAATATTATTCAGTCTAATTTCCTTTGATTTTGACATAACAAATTTTGAAAGTCACAAAGTAGATCACAGTTGTGTGTCACCTGATTGCATCTAATATAAATCTAGATAAAAGGTTGTATCATTTTTAATATATCAACTTACTTAGAATGCTTTTTGGCTGCTGACACGTCAGCTAGATTGCAATGATCAATAAAAGCAAGGAAAATGCTGAGATATTAGAATCTTTACAATTCCCCTGGTCAATTTTTCACACAGTACTTAGTACCCAAGTTTTATGTCTAAACTTGCCCAACTAAAAATGTAATTCATATGATAATGAAATGTCAAATAAGTCTTGAGATAGAGATCTAGATATTTAAAGTATCTGATTTCATTAGAAAGCCACTTCTTAAAGATATAAGGAATGATCAGATGCTCTACTCATCTTCTGTCAGCATTCAAATAGAAGTGCATTTGTTTAACTAGAATTTAGCTTCCTCCTCATAAGTCTCTCTCCAAGAGCACTAACATCTCATTACTGGTTTACACTTACACATTTTATTATCCTGTAATGAAGATGAAGCCTATTAGAACAGACAGTTCACCGCGAGTTCAGATGTTGAAGAAAAACAGTGATGGATTGCCTGGAAGGAGGAAAAAAAAAACCTGGTTTGCAGATGTTAGGCTTGTTGATTTGGCATTCTGCAAGACTTGGGCAAATTTGTATCATACTAATTCTCTAATACATCTCTGGTTTTAGCCTGGAACCTGCCTGAAATTGTCTGAGGGAAATTTGGACCTTTTGTACATCAGACTGGTAAATCAAATCAAAAAGACACATCTTTATGCCACTAGATATATAAAATACCCCAACAAATTTTATTTAATGATAGTTGTTCTAGACACTGGAACCAAAAAAAAAAACCAAAAAAAGATGAGGTAGTTTTGTTCAAAATAAGAAAGGTGCTGGTACAGCATGTAACCCCACAATGCTCTGGTTTCCAGCATAGAATGCATAAAGCATTTCACAACACTTATGCAACAACAATGATAATTTAGCATGGTGACAAATACTGCAACAAAAATGTAAGTTCTGTGATAACTTCAACAATGTAGAGAACAATTGACACATCCAGGGAATTGTAACCAGACACTTGGAACTTATGGGAGTCCCTTCAGCTATTAATAGTGAGAATGATAACACGAACTGAGATACGGTCTCAATCCAAGGAAAATGAAAACTACAGGAAAAGTAAAGTCTCCTAAGTAGGAAAATGTGGGAACAGAACTGTTTAGACTATCACCTTACAGCTGGAAATTATAGAAATTACTGAGCTGAGTTTGCTCTGCTTTGCATTGTCACCTGAGGTTGCAGCCAGGGTGGCACAGATGTGTCATAAATGTAAACATGTCCAGAATATTTCTCACAATTAAATGACATCTCATAGACTCACATCTATTATTTTCTCTGGGTGTTCTCCAATACACCTTTCTTTGAATTCCTGCAAGCTGACATCATGGGTTTAATCACAGAGTCCTTTTAATGCCAAAATCATTTCAGAGCTGATGAGGGATTATGGTGTCTGATCTCAGGGGCTTTGCTGCAGTTCTGTATGCTGGTTTCATAACCTGTGATGCTGTAAATTTTTCTTTTTTTTAAATAATCATATCCAAGCAGTCACAGAAGGTCATTTGATTCATTACCTACGTTCTTCCAAGAAGAAGATTATTCAAAATACAGTCCCTAATTTTAGGCAATCACCTTATATCTTAATCAGTCTCTGGTGCCTTCATGGGATGATGCATTTATAAGTCCTGCATGATACATGAGACAACACATATCCTCTTAAAAAGCTGACTGAAAAACACACAAACTCTCCTTTGTCCAAAAACAAGGGAATTATGTATAGCATAATGTCTTTCCTTAGGCTAAAATATTTTCATTGCAAACACAGGGATTATGATAGCAATGCTGACCACGTAAAATGTCATCTAATTTTAGCATCAAGAAACCAATGGGCATGTTATAAAATGGTCAATCTTCATCTACTGGTTTTTGATAACAGTCATGACTGAGCAGGAAGGGTTTTCTTTGCCTATCAAAAGAGTTTGCATTTAGTGAGAAAAATAATTCTTTCACCTGGAAGGTAATTTGATAACCACTAACTCACAAGAAATAGAAAGATCTGGAAAGCTTAAAATTTCTAATGTAGTTAGGATTCTTTCATTTTGAGAACTTATTCTTTGCCCCCCAGCAAACAGAATTGATCCTTCATTCACTTTTCAGCTAATTAGAAATCATCACTGAGCTTCTTACTAATATGAGGGCCTTTCTTTTGGATTCTTTGTATATCCATCTTAATTAGCAGTGGCACAGAAGAGCACAGAAACAATTGACACTCCCACTAAGGAATTTTCAGCCCAGCTTGGTGGAAGGCAGGCATTTCTGTAGCATATACTTTCCCAGGGAGGACAGATGCAGATATCCATTCTGGATGTAGGTCTCCTTTGATTTCCAGACTTCCTTGTTGCAGAAAAGCGTTTGGCATTACAAAAATTGGCTGCCTGTCCATGTTCTGTCATCTGTTCCCTACAGGGTTAATAACACAGAGATAGGAAAGAAAAAGGTAAAAAAACCCCAAAAAAACCACAAAAACGTCTTGATGATTGCACCTTACTCCAGTTGTGTATGGATCAAAGGGGATAAACATGCAGGCTGCAACACCATTTGTTCACAGGCAGTGCAAACACTAGTTATATGGCACCATCTGATCTGCAGCATTCCATCTGCCAGCTGCAAGAACGAAAAAGGGAGAGCAATTACGAATATTAATCAGGGCTTGAAGTGCTGCATGATTCATGATTCATGTGAAGAAAGACCAAGATATATCAAAAGATAATGTGTTTACTTAAAATAAAATAGAAGCATGATTTCTTTAGTCCTGCATACTTAATGCACTACATTTTTTCCCCTGACTGAACTTTTCCCCAGATCTCTTGCACTCACTTTGAATAGTCAAGCACTTAGCTCGATCTATCTCAGTCTAATTCAAGCTGCTGATTACTGATTATTTAGAAGCACTGAGTTAACATTAGAGTATCAGCAGCTAGATTATTTCCCTGGTGATCTTCATTCTGGTATTTAATAATGTCATTTCATCCATTCCAATTAGACTTTTCTACTAACCAAAAAAAAAAAAAAA
>VXBI01004851.1:485707-553821 GCA_013397375.1 Toxostoma redivivum
AAAAAAAAAGAAAAAATTTCTATTAGATACTGGGATAAATGTACAAAGTATAACTGAGAATTAATCCTTGCTGTGAAATTGCTTGGGAATATTAGCAAAACCAATCCACAAGTTTCATAGAGAAAAATATCTTTTCTGAACAGCAGAGGTATTGCTATAAAGAATTTTAGCTTCTGCTGAGGAGCTATCTCCCCATGGATAAGTGAAGAACAACACTGTAAAGATACTTAAAGTGCTTAAAGATGCAGATTAGTCCCCATTGGGATTTCATAAATCTTTAATAGACCTATGTGCGAGTAGAAACCATAGTTCAAAATCTAAGGAAATAGAACATCTACTCAGAAATCCACCCAGGAAAACCAGCCTTCTGTTTGTATGAAAGCCCCAGAAACAAAATCCTTTTTATTGCTGCTTGCCAGGCTACATGGCCTTTTTGCTTAGACTGACACTTGGGACACAAAAGGCACCACCAAAGCAGGGCTCTTCTGCACACACATCCCTATGCTGGACAAAAGAAAGGTTCAGTGCAACCTGTCCTGGCCAGCAGCCTGCCTCCTGAGCAGCACCATCCCTTGTACATATCAGGGAACTGAGGAAGTGGATAACAAACCCAGGACACTCATGGAGGCTATTTGCTTCTCCTCAGAAAGCTGACCTCCAGAGAAAAGCTGCAGTGGCCACAGCTAGGGAACCAAAAAACAGCTCAAACTGACTAAGGTACTTGGTGAAGCTGTTCCACTTCCAAATTAATACCAGATTCCTGAGTTGAAGGTACACATTATTTTCATTCAGTCTCTTTCCAGAAACAAACAGGGTTCAAGATTTTAAAACATCAGGTATTAAAGGAACTCTCAGTTTAGAGCATAAAAAATGACAAAAAATTATTTTATGCATTTTTTAAGGTAGACTTTTTTGTTGCTTTTTTTCCTTGGATTTTAGGTCACACAACAGTTTCACCTGTCAGGACAAATTAAGACAATGATGTATGTAATTTTCACATTAAAAAAAATTCCTAGCTTTGAAGTAGGCAAAAAAGAGTCTTTAGGAAATTAAAGAACCTCACATAGAGGCCTTTACAAAGATTAACCTATGGAAAGTGCTCGGAAGCTCTGCAGTAAAAGCTTGACAACCCTAGGCTGCCTTTGAAAACCATCCAAAGAGAGGCTTTAGATGATTTGGAATCATTTAAAGAAGGTCTGCATGCCATCTTTAGCAATAAAGTAAGAACCACGGCACTTGATATCTTCTGTCATTAAAAGCTGGAGTGTAACATTAAGCAGGTTGAAAGCAGATGGCACACTAAAATTGAATGTGTAGGTGAAAAAAAAAAAGTAGGGCTAGCTGGAGAAAAGCACATAGAATTACAACCTTTTGTGAGCAGACAACATAGCAGTGGGAAAAAATACAGAGAGTACAGTATGCATTTATATGTGCCAGTTTCAAAAATGATCAGAGCTTTTGCAAGAATGCATGAAGTTTAACTCTACAAAATGCAAAGGACAGGCTGGATATGATGACTGCCTTATTCAAGTTTTCCTGTCAGGAGGGGTTGAGCACCTGGATGGCCTGTTCTTTGTTCAAAGAAAGAAAGCCTATATCAAAGCAACATTTCTATTTTTTACTGAAATACACATATAAGGGACAAGTCTTTGGAAAAGTTCAGTAAAGACTGATCAAGTAACAAACTTGATATAAAAAGTCTTCCGTACTGGACTCTCTGAAAACAAAACTTCATTTTAACTCCTCTGGTCACGTCTTCTTTGCTGCACTTCCCACCACTGCCTTTCTCATAGCCTCCAATACAGGTCTGCATTAACCCCATCTTCAAGCACAGTGAAAGGGCTCAGAAGGTAAATCATTGCATGTTCTCAACAAGGAGCTGTGTCCAAATGGGTGACATTCATCATCTGTCCTTCATCAGTCAGAAACTTCTGTCTACAACACCAGTAGTGTCCAGAGTTTAAAACACTACACTACATAGGGCTGAGCACACCAGAGTAAAAATCCTGAGTGTATACTTAGAAAAAAATTCTGCTCTTAAATATTTAGGGAGAACCTCAGGAAAATGTCAATACCTGCCCTACAGAGTGGTCCCCTGGGGTTGAAGGGACAGGGCTGAGGCTGAGGGAATGGTTTCTGCTCACGCCACATGGTCTAGAGCAAGTAATCCAGAACAGCTTGTACTATCCAAAATCACGAGGAGGTTGTCTGCCATGTAAATTTAGCAATCACATTCCACAGTTTGGAAGATCCCATCTGATATACAGTACCTCCCAGGGTGAAATCTCAATTTCTATACCCATATATATGCACATGGAGTAATTTGGGCATAACACTGCAACTGAAAGCAAAATACAGCTCAGTTGTTGAGCCTAGAACAGTGGCAACAAACTCCCATTTAGGAATTTAGTCTTAGTAGGTCCTTATATTTTGAATGCCTTTATTTTCTTATTTCCCTATAGCTGTTTCGGGTTTTCCTCCTAAAGAGGTTGCAGATGTACAAGAGGAGACAGACCTAACAAGCTTCGATTAGGAGAATATCCTGACTTCCCAGCTGCAGACAGGCACCTTAATGATAGTCTGAGGTAGAAGGAAATTCTTATGCCACTATCAAGATCTTTCCTGTCAGTAGCTTTCATAGTGCTGTCAGATTAGAGTCCCCCTCATTAACTGTCAGCCACTATCTGTTTTTCAGTGGAAGAGAGAAGGAAGGAATAATAATCCTCGTATATATGAATGGCCTGTAGGAGAAAAATGTCACTTAATGACATTTGTACAGCAGATAATACCAGACAAAATAAAGGGCAGGAATGTTTTGGGTTTTTTTTTTTTTTACTTTTTTCTTTTTTTTTTTCTCCAGAACTCCTAGAAGAATTGTTTGTTACTGCTCTCTCTGAAATTGGCTTTGCAGGTGACTTGGAGGTTTTATTTCAGAAATTACTTATAGATCACTGAAGGGATAAAAGAGTCCCTTTTGCAGTCCCAAGCACACTAGAATATCTTCCTTTGCACTTTGTGACTGACAGCAGTTTTCTTTCATCCTCAGGCAATGAACAAATTAAAGACAATCCTGGTCCTTGTGTTTTCCCTCTAACCACTGTGCATGGGCTTGCTCTCAGCTGTGTCAGATTTTGCCATTAATGCATCTTAGTTACTTTCCTCTAGAGGAAGTAGGGAGAAGAAAAGAATTGTCTAAAGGGTTTTGTCTTTCAGAGGATGCTTTTCTTTCCTTCAAAAAAATTTTGAACCCCAGTTGGCAAACTTTGAATTTAGAGTATCCTTAGCATCCTGGTAGAAGCATAAGATACCCCTGGCCCTTGAGGAAAAAGTGTTTCCTACTTCCAGGTTTTATTCCCATCATGGAATTCTTGTGTTTCTCTGCCTCAGAAAATAACTAGAAGTACAGAATTAAGATTTAAAGAAAATAACGGAAAAGTGGAAGCAAACTGCATATCTACAACACATTTAAAACAGTACACAGACAGCATCTATCATTGAATATTTCACTGATCTTATCTTTTAGGATAACTGAGAAGCTTTAGAGATTTCTACCTCCCCTCTCCACTCAGCATATGGACAGCTCTAATACTCATGAAAAAGACATGCAAAGGCCACAGCCAACACCATGGCTTTCTAAAATCACCTTTGCTGATTCTACCTAGCCTGGCAGCAGAGATAAGAGGGCAGCTGAAAAGGATAAGAGCAGCAGTCAAAGTCTCAAGAGAAGTTACTATGTTCCTAAATCTGAGCTTAAGAAGATTCCAGTAAAAAATTCAAGGCATAAAGTTAGACAAACTACCATCTTCAGTGGCAAATTCTATGCTGCATCTTTCTTCATCATTCTTGCCAGGAAAGTAACTGGCAATGGGCCTGATGTGGTCTGGAAAAGTCTTGCTATTTTGTACATGGAGTCCAGTAGTCAGCCAGGTAACAGGATTTGCTTTGTCTATATTCAAAGACTTTGCAAAAACAAATGTTGCTATACATCTTTACAAGACAGGCCTTAAATGTAAGCTGTTTTAGCCAACAGTCTCCAGAAAATATGAAATAGATTTTTCTCTTTTTTTTTTTAATTTGCTTGGGCAGCGTTTATTCTTCTTTCCCCTCAGCAGTGCTGTCTAAAGCATCCTTTTAATCTTTGTTTTGATCTCCATGTGAAGTCTGCCCAAGATATACATGCTCCCAAATCACAGCAGAAATCACCTATGTTCATGCAAGAGCAGGGAGAACATGAGCCACATCACTGGCCTTTCTTACAATCAACTTCACTCACTTCCTTGGCTTTCATACATGCACACAACCTAGGCTATATCACATAAAGCCTAACTGTGGCTACCTAATGAACCAGGGTGCAAAAACCTGTTATGACATTTTTCTAGGTCATAGAAAATTTCACTAATTACTATGAAACGTTTATAGAGAGGTGAGGGGGGACCCTACAAATCACAATATCTTCAGTCTTAGATTACATGGGAAAATAGCCTAGTGGACCTCAAACTAAGAGGAAAAAAAAGTTACATGAGATGTCCACCTTGTAGGTCACTACCTTGCACATTGCCCACATGTTATATTGGAGTGTGCTCAAAAAAAGAGAACAACAGAATGTCCAACAGATAGTCAAGAACCGTGGCTATGACAGACAAAACTACCACGGTATGTGCTTAGGATTGTTTCTGAAGTTGTTGTTTCCATCACACTCCTGATGTTGGACCAGCCTAAGTACCATGGAGCTGTGAATGCAGGGATTAAAGACAGCCATGGAGGTGGCTCATCCACAAAGGAGCAAGCAAGCCCACCATGGTGCTTGTTCCTAGACAATAAAGGCAATAGCTGACCTGAGGATTATGCCACAAGACTGACATCACATAGCTTGTCACCTGAAACAGACCTGACCTTGGAGTTAATCCAACACAAAAATAGTTCCATGGTTTTCAAATAGTTCTGTATATCTGTTTCTAAACATAGTAATCCCTTTTTAATACTGTTCTAATATATTTCTGCCATGCTTGTGCATCCATATTTCTCTACTGTTGAAAGCAATTGCCCATAAACTGGCAAATAACAAAGCACTACATTCCTTTTCCTATCAATATTTAAAAATAGTCTTATGCCTTTCTGTGAAATTTTATTCATAAGTTTCATGGGTACCAGGAGGGAAGGGAACATCTGTCTCATGGAGCAGCATGGGCCTGGGTAGGTGACACCATGTGCCAGTTAAGAAAAGTTTTCCCCTGACAAGTATTGGCCAGTAATGGACAAAAGGCAAACTGGAGCCTTGTGGAACCTGAAGGGCCTCATGTGAGTTTGTAATACTTATCTGAGCCATCATTTTTCTTCCCTTTAGCAGGAAGGAGAATATCACCTATTAATATACCCTTGATGGTGGTAAGACCAGCCCCCAGCAATGCACACATGCAGGAAGAGGCACTCACTTGGGCAGCATTCATATTCTTCAGCGTGGGAAAAGATGCTCTGCACCATAGACTGTTAATTGGCATAGATGTGCAGCCAGAAGGATTGAGGGAAAATTCCTTGAACTCCCTCTAATCAAGATGCTACAGTGAGTTCACTATAGAAAAAAATATTCCATCATCATGCCTTGAGAAAATATAAGCTTAGCACCTTTGACTAATGATCATCTTCTGGAAAAAATTCTGGAGACCTTAAAGAATCTAAAATACATCAAACTGAAGAGCAATTCTGAGAGTACCAAAGGAAAGATTTGTCAGAGTAAGTTTAGGAACCTTTAAAATTTAAACAGCATTTTTTTCCCATAGTAGTTGTAAGATGAACAAGATAATATCTTGGAAAACAAGTTCTGTTCTTATTATGAGTCAGCAATTTTGATTATCAAGTTATCCAAATTAAAAAATATTATTGTAAAGATGTGTTACTTTAGCTTTTGAGAAGTTAAAAAAAAGAGGGCTATTGTAGAAATGTTAACAGATAACAGCATCCACAAAAACAGGAGTGCTGTAAATCAAGTGACACATCATAAATCTAAGAAGACAATTTATTAAAGCCTTGCCAAAAATCAGTGTGTCATTCCTTTCATTTCAATGTCACCATTATCCTGCAAATATAGAACACTTAGAGATAATATTTTCAGCAAGAAAAAACATTATGGCCTCAGAACGTTACTAAGAAAAGATGACAGATTGGATAGAATTAGGTTAAGGGGAAAAATAAACTCTGGAGGGCAAAACCTATGCAAGCTTGTACTGAAAACATGCAAATCTCACGAATTTCACTAGGGCTGAGACCTCACTTCAGAATACCAGCGGTGTTACAACTGAATGTTGTGCTTTTGTGTTGGCCCAAAGAAGAGACCTCTCTCATTTTACACTTTAGTTTGGTTCCAGTAAAAGAAAATAGCACAGCCCTTGATTGAACCTGCTTAGGGAGTGTGGGTTTCAGAGAAATCTGGACTCTGTGCCACATGACTGATGTATTCCTCACTGTGAGCATCCCACCACACTGGTCTCTCCACACTCAGAGCCCCTTTTGGATCTAAACTTCCACATTGATTTACTTATGCTGAAAGAGTTGCAGTGGTTCAATCCTTCTCAACAAACATATAATGAGCAATGTTTTTCACAAACTTGCTGCAACTCCTGTGACCATCTGAAAACTGATTTACAATATCACAGATTGGGCAACATAATCATGGTAGCTAAAGATAATAAATAATTATTGTTGCCATCTGGACGCTTTGAGAAGCATCCTTCTGAAGTTTGTGCTTCAGTTTCTACTGGAGTAGAGCTGGTACAAAAGCAAAGAACAACAACAAGAAGTTAAATTTACATTAGCAGAAGAATAGTAGCTAATTCGTAATCTACAAGGGGAAGCACTGACATTAGTCTAAATGCAATTTACACAGAAATATTCATGAAATTTTGTAGCTATTTTTCAGCTTGTCAAGCATATTGATGCAGCAGAATAGTTTCCTGATTATCAGTACTTTTACTTTCAACAGTACACATCACATCACTGAGAGCCAAAGGTGTGTTTTGATACCTTTTTCCCACCTCTACCAACCCGGTTATCCTTGGAGCCGACAGCAGCAGTGTGTATTTAGTGTGTTTCCCTGCATTGCTGCACTCACTGTGCTTTGCAGGATAGGTTGATAATATCGTAGGCAATGTTTAGACCACCTTTAGCACTGTGCTGCTCCCAGGCATGGCAGGGGAGGGCTCAGCTATGCCCTGATGCACAGAGCTGAGCAGCAGCCCACTGCTATTAGTCACACACGGCAGCACGGGTGAGCAGAGACAAGTGCTAGGGGATGACAGCTTCAGAGCAGGCAGAGGTGGCCTTTTCTTTTGCTGTTCTGTGGCTACCCCTGCAGGCAGGGAAGACACAATCTTCCCAAGACAGAGGTGCTTAGGGAGTACACGGCACTCAGATATGCGAGCAGAGATTCACCCAGCGCTCCTCAGAGCTGCAGCTCTGGGGCATCAAGCAAGAGAAGGAGTGAATTAGATTATGTGGGAAGCTGCAGGTCAAGAGACGAGCCACAGCTATGGGAAGGGACTATGTTACAGTCTTATTTTGAGGGAAATACTGAGTGTGAGTATGACTTTTTATCCGTGCCAACAGATTTTCGAAAGGTCACAGGAGAGAAAAAAATGTGTACAGCACACAGTGGATATGCTCTTGTTCCACGAAAACAGCAACCCAATTTCTGTCACCTCACATTGATTTTGTGACCATCAGTGCAATGTCAACTTACTTAGGAAAGCTGATCAAAGACCATAACTTCAGAAAATGTTTTTGTGAAACAGCCTAATTCCCTGTTATGGCTGTTTATACCATGGGGGTTCACCAAAACAGTGAGTCACCATTAACCCTCCAATTTATTTCAATTACTTGATCAAATGCAGCATAAATAATCCAATTAGTATATTTGGATTCAAGCAGGGCTGCATAATGTTTTTAAAAAGAGAAAGAAATGAAAATAGGGAGAATAGAGAGATTTCTGCCTGAAAGTAGCACTCTTTGAGTGAAGGGCTGTTTGGCTCTGATTTTGCTAGGATGAAGATTGTATTGCTATGAGCTTTTACAACTAGGACAATGCAAAGTTTAACTTCCCTTAATCCAAAACAATGCCCTGATACACTCTCAAGTGAGAACACACCTTCTCCAGGTGCCTGCCAGAGCTGACTTTGGACACTCTCTGGAACTCTCAGGGTCTTGGGGTTCTCCTGTGGAGGGTCAGGAGTTGGACTTTGATGACCTTTGTGGGTCCCTTCCAACTCAGGATATCCTATGATTCTATAATTTAGGTCCCCTCACGGATTCATCTGTCCTGTTCACCATGTTAATTTTGCAGACAATACCAGCAGTAGAAAGCTTTGCCACTGGAGCAAGGAGGGAGCGAGCACTGTAATGGTTTGACCATGTTGGGCATAATCAATTTGTTTTGTAAGAAGAAACAGGTTCACACTCCAGTTCTTACTTCATTTCCACATCCCCACAGCCTCTGGATCATGTGTGAAGAAAGAAAGAAGAAACTTTTACCAGGGCAAGCAGTGGAGATACTGAGCCAGGCAAAGGCCAGCCCACTGTGGAGACAAGTGATGAGTCTTCCCCTGCAGCTCCCAAGCCAGGGGTCTGAAGCTTGTCCCAGGAGATGCCACATGGGATGTCATAGGGTGTTCACTATGCACAGGTTTACAAAGGAGATTGTCTTTAAAGAATAACTATAGTGTTGGCCATGACAGAAAAGAGATGGGCTAATATAGAAGCAAAATGGGACCCAACCTAAAAAACCTAACAAACCTTATTTAGCTGGAAGTGAGAGCTGCCCCCCAGTCATTCCTCATTGTACACTGAGAAGGTTCTATTTCTTGACTCCTGATTTTTTAATGTGCAAATCAGATCTTTGGCATCCCTAAGGGCTGCTCAGGCCATCCCTAGGTTCCCATACCCATGCTAGCAAGTCTGGTGAGGCTGTCCCAGGGGTGCAAAGGGACAGGCAAAGTTTAGCTGTCCCTGGCACTGGGCACAGCATGTCTGCACGCTCTGGCCACTGGTGTCTATAGCTGCAAGCCACAGTGGGGTACTGGTTACACAGCAGTGGTAAAACAAGCTCCCTACCTTTGCCAGCAAAGCTGCTCTGCCTCTGGTGGCTACGGAAAAAAGCCAGTAACACCTGGCATGCTAATGTCCAATACTCACTTTTTAGATAGCTGTTTAACTTGCAGCTTTTGAGAGAAGTTTGTCTACTTCACACTGCTCACTTGGAATCAGGATTTCATCCTATTTGAGTCAATGACAGTATTTCTATTCATAGCAGGAGGGCAGTGTTTCAGTCCAGTATTAGGTCTGTCTCTAAGGAGTATCTCTTAGATAATTTATGATGAAAAATTTGCACCACATTTACTGGAAGAGAGAGAGCTGGAAGCCTACAGAGCTATTGGACAGGGTTGCCTCTTAATGTCCTTGATGCTGAGTGCAGGTCTACCAGCACAGTGCAATGTAACATAGAGCTGCCTGAAATAACTGAGCATCAGAACAAATATACTCGCCGCCACAGAGATCTCTGCTTCGCCTAATTAACACTGCTGAGAAACAGGGCTGATTAACCTGGGCAGAGTGCCACAAAACCATGGCTATCCTGCTTCCAGCACTTCAGCAAACTCGTTAGCACTGTCTTGGGCATCGTTGCACAGAAATGAATTTGTGAATGAAGATCTGAAGAAGGGAAGCCATCTGATAAATACCCCAGCTCTCAGTGGCCCTGATTAGAAACTGTTCAAAAACTGGGAGGTGGGGGAGCACACCTGAATCACACCCTGAATGGAAGTTTTGCAAAATGGTAAGCTGGTTCCCCCTGCCTCCCCTGGCATGAGAAGCCATCAGGAATTACTTGCTGCAAAATGTAGATCCAGGTGTACGCTCCATGTTCTTTCACATGAAGGCAAAAAAGATCATCACTCATGACAGAGGTTTGGAACTACAAGATCTTTAAGGTCTCTTCCAATCCCCAACCTATTATTTCCTGTGTCACCAGAGGAAAAGCCTCCTTCTAACAGGGCACTTTTCCTACCTAATGATGAACGTGATCTAATACCAATAGCTGACCTAAAAACAGAAACAAAGAATTATTGCATGTGCTCTCGTTATAGCCACTGAAGTAGTTATGGTCCCATTTCATGGAAGGAATATCTAGGTGATAATAACCTTACAAAAATGAAATGAAATGGTGCTATCACTAATTCCATTTAATGCTCTAACAACATCCAAATTAGATGTGTTTATTAGTTCATAACATTGCTTGTTATAATTCTTAATCTCAAATAAATCTCTCCACAATGAGGAACTAATATAATGAGAGAGTAAGAAAACAAAACAGTTTGGAAACAAATATTCTTAATGGCAATCATGGCTGCAAACTGCCCAACACTCACCCTTTTGTCACTTTTTCTAGTTTTCTGTGGCATGCTCTCAGATTTCCCAATAAATACTATGCCATGCCATGCCATGCCATGCCATCCCATATCACCATTACTTTATTTGAAAGGAATTTTTGGGAAATTAGTTTTTTTTTACATATTGCACTATCTCTCAGAGATTGTTAAGATGTTCTGAAATTCCAGCATGCTGTTATTCCAGAGTAGTTCACCTGGACATCATTCAGTGATGAATAGGAGATTTAAAAAAACAGTCATATATGAAGATAAATCTCTGCAGTTAAGCAAAGCTGTCAAGAAAATTAACAGTGTTCTGTTGCACTTTCCCTTGTATGAGTTCAGTTTGATTGGGGAAAGAAGAGAGAAGGAATCAAACCATGATTCCACCAAAAATAAGCTTTGCTTTTCTGCATGTTTTTGTCAAATAGAAAAGGGTGCATTTAGAAAGAGAAAGTTATCATGCTCAAGGAATGGTCCATTATATATAAAACAATAAATTAGTAGGAAGGTTAACGCTTCTGACAAATGAGACTCTTTAAAAGTTTGCTGGAAAGGATTCATTCATAGCTCAGAAAGATAAAGCAAGAGGCTGCTGTTGTAATGTCCTCTGGCTAGTCTCCATCAGTATTGCTGAATGATTTATTCAGATCACTGACAGCATTGAATCTCTAATGATCCATGTAAGTGAGTTAAGATTAGTAGACCAAATAGATTTAAAACAACAGAGAAAGCTTTTCATTGCACATGCTCATCTTAAATCAGCTGTTTCATGTTTCTGGACCTGTGTTTAGCTTTATAACCTTGTATTTTGGACTAAAAAAGGATTTGTTTGATTTCTTCAGACTTTATCTGTTGTTGTCTCCACAGATAATGATTTCTTTAATTCTAAGTCTAAGCAACTTTCTCCTTTCCCCTAACCATGTTTCTGAGCATAATGATCACTTGGTCTATCATGTCCAAACTGGATTACTGTATTTGAATCCGATCACAGTTCACTATCCCAGCTCTGCAGGGAACACCTGCCATCTTTCTTCATAGATGATGTCATGGCAATGACTTCAATGAGTTTAGATTCTCATTATTTCAGTGTTCCTTATATCAATATCAGATTAGTAAGGGCAACTGCAAACCTGTGAATCACCAGATTTACGTGCAGCTCCAGGAAATTAAGATCACAGAGTTCAAAAAAAAGGTACAAAATGGCTGTGAACGTAGTATCTTTGAGAAATAAAACACAAAACCTCCTATATTCCACTGATATGCAAGGCTTCCAAAAGACAGTAGACAAGATAATGGAAAATAAATTGACCAAAGACTATTAAAGATACTTATCACAGAGTCACAGAATGGATTGGGTTGGAGGGGACCTTAAAGATCATCCAGTTCCAACCCTCTTGCTATGGGCAGGGACATCTTCCAGTAGATGAGGTTGCTTAAAGCCCCATCCAAGCTGTTCTTGAACACTTCCAGCGATGGGGCACCCACAAGTTCCCTAGGCAACCTGTGCCAGTCTCCTACCCCTTTCACAGTAAAGATTTTTTTCCTGAAGTCTGATCTAAACCTATTCCCTTTCACTTTAAAGCCATTGCCCCTTGTGCTGTCACTATATGCCCTTGTCAAAGGTCTCTCTCCAATTTTCTTGTGGCTCCTTTAGGTACTGAAAGGCTGCTCTAAGATTTCCCCAGAGCCTTCTTTTCCACAGGCTGAGCAGCCCCAACTCTCTCTGTCTTCATAGGAGGTACTTATGTCATTTAGGTTCTTGAACCCCAGGAGGTTGTATGGCTGCAGGCATCTTACCCTCTTTTACCACTGCTATTGACCACTGTCAAATACAGGATGAGCAGCCAGATTCACCTCTGATCTGACACAGCCTTGACACCTCTATGTCTTAACCTGGAAGAGAAAATGGCACAAATTTGGAATATGATTCCTTGAGGAAAAGCTGCAAAACCACTTTCTTCCTTGCAGCCCCCCAGGAAGAGTGTCATGAACAACTCCACCTGCCTCAGCTGTCCTCTGCAGCCCAGCTCCCCTCTCCATCCCATGCTGCTTTCTTTCACTCCAAAGGCTTTCAAACAACCTGCCTGAACTGCAAAGCAAATCAACTACGAGCTAGTTTTTAATGATGACCACAATTTAAAATAAAAACAAATCAAAAACCCTGTCAGTTATATTACCTAAAAAGGGAGAAAAACAGATTAAGTCTCAGTGAAATCGCCCAGCATCTCCAGTTCAACTCAGGCTACGTGTTGATGTATAGCAGGATAATATCCTTGAGTAGGTTTTGAATTGCTCATGACAGAGGTACATTTCTGTCTGTTGGTGCTGTTATTCTTGTCACTTACCCTGTCTCCCTGTTCTCTCTATGCAGCAAGTGATGCCAGTCAATTGTCTGCCTCTTTCACAACAGTTTCTGTGTTTTCTTTCAGACCATGCAAAGAGGTTCTTAAACAATTGATTTTTTAATTTTTTTTTTTTTGCATAATTTTCTGCATCTTGGGGACAAGATTTAGGAACCAAGGCACTTTTTTCTCCCTGTGTACCAGTTTATCAGGGCACAGATATACTTCTGTCAAGCTTTATAGTAATGCTCAGAGAGTGGTCCGGAATAAAAAATTGAAAGAATAAGAATATCATTTGCATTAAAAGTATGGTTTTGTTCTTTGTATTTCAACCTTTTTTCTGTTGGCTTTTTTTTTTTTTTTTGTCTCCATAGGTCATAAACAACACAATGAAAACAGAACTGTCCTTATCGACCTGAATAGCAACTAGCATAGTGAGCCATTGTGGTTTCCTTGTCTTCATAGCACCTTTTCCCACTGAAGATCTGATTATATAAAAAATTACAATTATGTCAACATCTATATGAATCTTAAACTGAAAATATTCCCACTTTTTACTCTCCACCTAATTTACTGAAAAAACCACATCTGTATTATAGTCCATTTTTTTTCTGTGGAATTGAAGTTAGGTATTTGTGTTTGATTGGTGTGTTTGCATAACATTCTCAATATCACTGGAACCTACAGACTGACTTTTAATGCAATTTAACAACAGTTTGAAAGATAATTAAGTATCTACAAATTTCATGGAACTAAATGAATGGCCAGAAGCAGAGGAAAGATCCCATTTATACCCCAGCCAAAGGGAAGTAAACCAGCTTATACACATAAGGGTATATACCTCGAACAGAGCCCAAAGATAAAAGGTTCAGATGAAGATCATCTTTTCTCTCCCTTCCCTTCATCAGCCAAAAGATACAAATCCAAAGGACACCAGGCCTCATATTTCCATTGCTTATAAAATTACTCTTCTGCCTTCTACTTCAGTTAGCATTGCAAAGCTCAGCACTTAGCACCCAGAAGCAGGAGAAAGTATGGAAGATTTTTTGACTCATGCTTCCCTATATATGTATAACATTAAAGCCTAAGGAAGATCTACAAATGAGATTTAACATAGATAATCCAGTGCAGTTACATTATTTACTTGCCTGCTGTTTATGGAAGTGGATCTTGGTTGCCCCCAACCTCCTAACTGCCCTGTAATGTGAGCACTAAATTGATGGTGATTACAGTTATGCATGAAGTTTCAGCATGTTGTTTATAGACTAAGCTGCTGGTATTAAAAAACACCTTTCTTCTTGTAAGGAGGTGAATGCATTATGAGTTGCAGACACAGCCCTTTAGCAAGCTCCAGTTGAAGATTCTCAGTTTGATTTATTTAGGTATTAAAGCTTCAGTTTTCCATATATGAAAACTAAAATGGAAAATCCTACAAGCCATTACTCATATGAATATCACTTATTTTTCTTTTTTCATTATTTGAATGACTCACAAGCAATTAGTAATCTGCACCAGACCAAAGATTCTGTATGGCCAGATTGTGTATTATTAATTTATGCAGAGTACCATTTACACACGTAACTAGTCATGCTGATTTCAGGAGGACTACTCACAGGAGTAAAAGTTATTTTGCTTATAGAGTTCTAAATTTCTATCCCAGGAGTATCATGTTTCTGGAAGAAACTGTTAATCTTCATTTTTTTCCTTGCTTTAGGCAGAAAACTGAACTGAGAATGTAAGCTATCTTAATTAAATCTGATCTGAAGCTTTGCTTTTCTAGTTAGCTCATGCATTCTGATGTGTAAGCTATACCCTAATCACTCCTCAACATAGACTTCTGGGCGATGATATCTAAATATAACAATTAGTGCAGAAAAGAAGAAGAAATTAGTTCAGACTAGACAATGTAAGAGAAAGATAAACTCCAGGTGGCACAGTTATTTTTTGAAAGACAAAAACTGCATTCCTCACTGGGAGTCAGTGCTCATAAATTAGAATTCTATTTAAAATGTGTCAACGACATTTTCATATCTATTTATTTTAATGTCTATCAGCATTTAAAAATTCGTTGAGGTTGTATTGCTGTTACAAAGGTTAAATGAAGAGATTATGAGTTGCACAGATGTTTATGGTTTGGGTTGATAGCTCTGGGACATCCCATTCTGGAGGCATTGTGTTCCAGTTCATTTTAACAGTAATTAGAAATACCCCCGTAACGAGGTGCTTGCTGCTGAAAACAACTTCATTAGTTTGGGTGATTTTATTGGTTTCCTTTAGGGTGAGGAATGAGTGTTAATAGTTGTAATTTAATAGGAAAATTACCGAAGCAAGGAAGATTCCACTGAACCTTAAATGAGGCATTAGACAGGCTTTTCTTTTCCAAATAATGAAATACAAAGGAAGAGCAGCGACCTTAAGAATTATCACATGAATGGATTTACCCTAGACCAGATGAGCAATTTTGTTTAAATATTTTAGATATCACGTGGAGCATACACAGAAAACATCTATTAGCTTAACAAATTCTGAGGACATTTGGCTGCCTGCTTGAGCATTTGTACACGTTTTGACTCTGAACCAAAAGCCTGCCTGTCAGAAAGGCTGTGCTCCCTTTCAGAGAGCGAGAAGGATTTTCTTCCCCTAGCAACGTGATATTACTCAGCACGGAGAATCTTCTTTAAGGTACCACCAGTTCCACCAGGCAAAGCTGCCCCAGTTATGCTGGATCCCATCCTCTTAGGGGAATGATGGATTGGTGATAAACTTTCCAGGCTGCCTGAGCCGAGCTATGTAAAGTCACATCGTTGCCAGATATTTCCTTTCTTTGGAATAGGAAGTGTTGCCTACTGTCAGTCTAGGGAACATTTTCTTTCCTGGGTGGACCCGTCTTATTGTATTGAGTCTGGCTGAGGTGGAGTTCATTTTTCCCCCAGCAGCCCCCACAGTGCTTTGCATTGAAAGGAGCTGATAACACCCCACTGATTTGGTCCTGCTGAGCAGTGCTGGCAAAGTGCTGGGGTTGTCTCTCCAACATTCCCTCATCAGTAGGCTGAGGGCGGGCAAAATCTTGGGAGGGGACTCATCCAGGACAGCTGACTCCAACTGACCAAAGGGATATTCCATACCATATGATATCTGCTCAGCAATTAAGTTAAGAGAAAGTGGGGAGGCTGTGGCATTCACTACTATGATGTTTGTCTCCTGGAGCAATCACTACATGTACTGAAGGCCTGCTCCCTGGGGAGTCGCAGGGCATCATCTGCTGATAGGCAGTAAAGAATAAATCCTCTGTTTACCTTTGCTTTGGCATACAGTCTTTGCTTTTGCTTTGTTAAACAGCTTTTATCTTGACCCATAAGGTTTTTTTAACATCTTATTTTCTCCCTGCTGCTGCCCTGCTGAGGAGGGGATGGAGTCATTTGGTGGGTACCCATAGCCCAGCCAGGTCAACCCACCACAGTCCTAAATCCCACCTTAACCTAGTCTCTGTCCTCCAACACCTACTGAAAGTCAGTATGATCTCCAACAGCTTGTCTGGAGGCCTTCTCTGACTCTCCTTTCTTCCTTCCCTCCCTCCTCTCTAGTCTTCCTCAGCTCCTCAGAGATCTGTAAGCCCTCTGATGGAATGCTGGTCTCATTAAGAACAGCTAGACAGAATGAGGATGCTCTGAAGATGTGGAGGGTGCTGTGAAGATGTTGTCTGTGACCTGCTGAGCAGCTAATTCAGGGTTCTAGCCAGAGAAAAACTTCCTTGATAAGTTAATCCAAAGCCACAAAAGCAAACACTTCCTCTGAAGAGATTATCCACTATATCAGAGCCAAGGTCAGGGCAGAGGATAAGCACATGTCCAGTAGGAAGTTGGCTACAAGAAGTAAATGGAAGCAACAAACTCTCATCAAAACCAGAGAGAGCTGCTCAGGTTTCACAACAGCTTTGCCTCTCTTTCTGCCTTCCTGCACTAAGTCCCTGCCAGAGCAGCTCCTCTGCCCAAAATGAAGTTATATTTCCTTTAGAAATGGCAGCCCCTTATCTACTAAATGAAGCCACCTGCGTCTGCCTTTCTGACCTTGAGAAACTAAAAAAGATGTGGTTCTGGAAAGAGGAGGGGGACATCATTGGAAGAAAGGTGCTATTAATATCTCCATCAGAGTTTAGAAGACTTCAAAAAGGTTTGAAGACCACTTACTTCTGCATCTGAACACAAAGTGTATGAGAGGAGAGGAGAGGATGTATGAGAGGAGAGGAGAGGAGAGGAGANTATTTCTTACAATAGATGCCTCTATTGCAGCATTTGATATTTTCATAATGTGAAGCACTTGATGTTTTCAAGAGCTTTCCAATGATAGCAGATATGACTGAAATTGTGTTAAAGTGCACTTTGTATGAGATGACATATAAAAAAATGTTTTTAAAAGAGAAGGTATAAAAAAAGGTGTAAATAGAAAAGGAAATCAGGTGGAAAGCAGCCCCTGAGTAGAAACTATGAACACAAATGCAGATCAAACATTTACAGACACCAGCAACAAATACCATGTGATGCAGTAAGAATTTGAGAAGGGATGCATGAGTGGTCAAGAGTATCCTGAGACTACAGATATCAGAAGTAATTCAAAATAAACTCAGAAAGACATCTGAGTTAGAAAGTTATAGAGCTCAGCTCAGAGCTTTCCCTGCTGTAAAACAGCCAAAGGCCAGCCCTGGAAAAAAGAGATGTAGCATAGTGGTTATAAGACTTTTCAAGAGGTAATGAGTGTAAGAAGCTGTCCACAGAATGAGAGGATGATAAGCAGTAAAAGTGTATTAATAATGCCTTTTTAGTTTTTTCTGATAGAGTTAGATTGGCTAAAAGCATGAAAGAAAATACAAAGCCAAGACCTATCACATCTTTGTCACAAACTGAATAACAGGGGAGAAAAAGCAGTTATCTTGATGGATATGATTCAAAGAGTCATGGAGAAGATGGCTAAAACTTGTTGGAAAATTTTCTCCCACAACCTTTGCTAATATTTCTTCTCTGTAACAGATAAAAAGCAAGCAGGATAAAACTAGAAAACAAACGAGCAATAAAATATTTCTGTTGCTAATATTTAACATTCTTCAAAGATAATAACAAAGCCATGTTCAACTGTACTCATTGCTTATTCTGTTTATTGCAAAGAAAATCTATCTAGCAAATACTTTTCTGACCTGTAAGTGATCCAGCCACATGTAATCATGTTTGAAATTAAGATCTCTCATTGTGATGATTGTAGTCTAATGGTGCTGCTTATTCTGGCAATACTATTAAGTACTGGTAGAGTTCATACCCCTGGACTTCTATTCATGAAACAGACTTTCAGAGCCCTTCTTCTGTGAAAGCAGGAAGAAAAAAATCAACTCAGTTTTCAATACTAAGAAAATACTTAAAGAAAGAAATCCAAGTGGTCTCAAATTAAGCTTAATTAAAGTTTCCATAAAGAAGCTTTTTGCCACCTATAAATAACACATCTAGGGAGGATGAAGTATATGGATATTATCGTTGATCTTTGCTGAAATCAAGAAAGTAAAACCAGATGTGTGCATTACTCTCCTTAGAAAATCCTTCTAGCCAAGACAAGATAAATTCAGTAATTCATGTCCAGCATCAAGAAAGGGAAAAAAGAAATTAGTCTTCCTAATATTGAAATGCACACCAGCCTGATAAGCAGAGAACAAGAATTTACTGGACAAACACTTATTCTCCCAGCACAAGTGACCTCTGGAAATCCTAAAGGGCCTGAAGAGACCAGAAAAGCAGACAGCATTCAGCTGAAGGTAAAGCTCTAAGAACAAAACATCTGGTGAGGCTTCCAGGTATGTAAAAATAAGAGCTTTCTCTGTTAGGCAGCTCCTAAGTGGGAAAGAAAAAGATGCCTCACTTTCTTTTCTTTCCTCCTTCCCTGACTGAAGTAACTGGGCTTGGCAGAAGAACCCTTGGAGTTACACAAAAACAGCTCAAACAGGGCCCAGAGAAAGGGGACGGTGTCTCATATGGTACCCTCAGCACTGAGCAATCTCAAATTCCCTCAAGCCCACCATATTCCATGAATACATGGTACCCAAGTTTTTGATCTCTATTTTAAGGGTTTACTGAAGGCAAAAGATAGGGTCCCATCAAATCTCCAGCATAGACAGAAAAAACTTGCTTTACTACATGATTTGTTCATTTCCTACAATCAGCCACTTCAATGTCCTCCTATATATTTCCACACCAGAAACCACAGAAATAATCCTCTCCACAGCTCCTGATTTCTGAAACAATGTGTCTGGGGATTTTCTCATCTTCAGTGGTTTACAGACATTTCCAAAATCTACCTCAAAAATTGCCTTCTGCAAGTTCCTTGAGTCTACAACATAAAGTGAAGAGATTTCAGATAGATGACTTTTAAATTACAGAGTTTACTAGCACTAGCAAGTTTACTTGACTTCTTATTCATAATCTCCGAGGTGGGTAGAAAAGAGTGGTTCCTCAGAAACAGTTTGCAGTCTCCATCCTTGGAGGCTGTGAAGACACAATCAAATAAAGACCTGAGATGTGTGGTCTGATTTTACAGCTGACCCAGCTTGGAACAAGAGGTCATACTAGAGACCTCTGCAGTCTCTTAAAAAATAAACTAACCTGTGTTTCCATTCTGGATTGTTACATAGGTCCAAAAAGTGACAATACCTAGAAAGAAAAGAATATATATGTTAAAGACCTTTGAATTAAATGTTTTACTCCCAAGATTCCAAAATGATGAAGATTTGAGTTTATAGCAGTATTGATAAATTCTTGGCCCGTTTCAGCAGTTTTCCTTAGTCATTTGTCATTTGCCATGGTCAGAAACAAGACACTGGACAAAGGGACCTTTGGTCTGACATAGTAGGGCTTTTGAGATGGCTGACATAAGGGAAAATGAGGCATTGTTTATCTGTCAGTACAGGCAGTAATATGTTGTCAGAGGTTTCCATGGAAGCAGCACAGCATAGCTCAGTGTCAAGCGTGCTGCATAAATAATGCTTTTAGAATACTCAAGCTGCAGATTATTAGAAAGACAGAAGAAAGTTCACATCACAAATCATGCTATACAGCAGGGAGGTAATCAAAAGACAAACTGCTGCCTCAATGCCAGCAAACTCACAAGGATTTCAAAATGTTAAATGTAAGTTTACAGCTGCAACTAAATTCATCTCTTCAGTGCAGGAGTACAGGAACAGAAAATACTCACAAAAATGTTTAAGAGCATTCCAATTTAACAGTTTCAAAGGTCACACCTATTCAGTGTTTTAGTCTTCATGAAAATTCATGTTTGAAGCAACCGCCTTCACCTCCAGGCTCCAGCAGGCACAGCCGAGCAGCTGGATTCCTTGCCAAGGAGGAGCTGCACCTCCTGCATCCTGATCATAGGCAACCACCGGGCTCCTGGGGTGGGCCAGTGTAAAACCTCCAAAACACACATGGTGTGAACATCTGTGCCTCTGCAACAGCTCCACAGGCTTACCCCTACGGCTCCATGCTACTGCTCCACACTGTGCCTGATACAAACACAGCCAGAGATGGTGAACAGTTAAAACTGAAGCTCACAAGGAAACAGGCTTCCCCAAATGAGATTCAGGGATTAGTCTTTTTTGGATCCTCAAAAATCTGGGGGACTTTGAGAATTCCCCTTTAGGCTGCTTGCTGAATACAAATAGTCTGGGAACTACCCCACGGATGGCCATGCTCCTCACCCTGCTGCAAATCTCTGTATGGTGACCAGTAACAAACCCCACAAGCAGGACCCTTCTTTGCCAGTAGCTTGCAGCCAACTCCTCTTTACAAAGCAGGTGCTCATGATTCAGGGCACACCTCAGAAGCCACCCTATAATTGTCCTTTGTTGGCTTCCTCATGCATATATATAAATGCACTGCTTGAGGGAATGAAGCGAAGAAAAAGAAGAGCTGTGATTAATATTAATACAATCACTACAAGTTTCGCTCAAATCAGTAAATTGCAGATGCTGAATGTTTGGGAAATTCCTCACCTTTCAATCTCCAATCACTTCTTCAGCTGACTGTATTTATCAAACTCCACAAAACAAAGTACAGAAGATTTGGTAAACTCTGACAGCACTGGAGATCTGATGGAGGAAAGCAGGATGGGAGAAGAGTCAGGGAATTAAGACCCATTTGCAAATTCCTGGGAGCACTCAGATGTGATGGTAAGGGTAATCAGAGGAAGCCTAGAGTAATCAGAAGAAGCCCAAAGCAAAGCCTGGGCCAGATGACCCAGCAGACCCTCAAAAAGTCCTTTCTACCTCTAGCCAAACTGCCAACAAAAATGGAGCAAGATTAATCAACACAGGATTAGATGAACTGTTTAAGTCAACTGGATTTATCATTTACCATCGACTCAAAGGTCCTCTTTCAATGTTCATTAACTCAGCAGTGGCTGGGGGTGTTTACCATGTCTGACATTACAGCAACCTTCATCATAAGTGAAGGTTTAATGTGTGAAATGGTAACCTACAAATGTTTCAAGCAAATACTTAGAGGTCAGTCATTTCATTCCATCTTGATTTTACCCTTCAGATTATTTTCATCTGTAATACCACCACACAAAAAGTTATTCTGAGTAGTGTGGAGCAAAATTGCAGTCAAAACATACAATTTAACACATAAAATTTTTAATTTTTGGAGGGAGTAAAGGTAAATGCAAAAAAAAAGTTTCAGGACACTGAAATTATTTTCTTTTCTTAGACCCATGAGCATAAGCTTCATATGCAGCAAAATAGCAAAAAAACCCTTAAAAATACTAGAAAAAGCTGCATCTGGGCTATTTTAGACTTACAGAAGCAATATAAAGTGCTATACTATTTTAATGCAAGTACTGGTGACATTTGTTGTCACAGACCTCAGTACTCCTGAACAAAAGATAGTTGACAAACAGAATTATAATTATGATAATTATTGACAAAAATATAATGGCTATGATTTCAGTTCAAGAACACATGATCACATCAGAAATGCAAATCCCTGAACCAAATCACAACAGGGACTTAAGCCGGAATCTGTTAGTCCATTCTTGAATTCTCAAATGATCAGACTAACAAGTACTCTCAGCTGATCTTCTGTAATGTGCTTGAGTTTTCAGGGACACTTGCAGAGGATCTTAATTTCATTCTGCAATGGAAGCACTGTCCTAAAATTCTTACTACGTCTAAAGAACTGGAAATGCTGTCTAACAGTCAGTTTCTTTTTTTCCCAAATAAATATCAGTGAGAGCTTGCATTTAAGAGAGCTCTGCAGTATTAGGGATTCGGCTGGAGAAGTTTAAAAGAAATATCATTGGTAGTGCAGAACTTTTTTTATGCTGTCATAAAGCCAGGAGAAGTCAATTAGGTCTAGTACTTCATTAACGATGTTCACAAATCACATTTATGGCAAGTCTCATACCTACTGCTCTGCTAGAATATGCCATTTGGAAAGACTGGTTTTGACACCCTTATATGATGGCACTGCAGCTACTGCTGGGGCAATTAATTTTTACTTGTGCTCTGGAGAAACCAAGCAAAACTTTCTAAGACATTTGGCCAATTACATACTCTTTAGGGCAATGAAGCCTTTGCAAGAAGCTTGGCTTTATATTACCACTACGATCAAAGCTTTAATGAAATTGCTTCATGACAGAAGCCACTGGACTATTGAGAAAAAGCTACAAAAATAAATTAATGCACAATTGTGAATCTGCAAAAAGACATATCTTTCAGGTTTCTGACTTTTTATTAATGTGCTCCACCAAGCAGCCTCCCCCGTGTACAGTTGTAGCAGATATTACAAGAACACCTTTTCTTTTTGATAAATGATAAAGGCCATCCATGGGATCTTCATAATGGGAGTGTTGTATTCCCTTTGTTTTATTACAGTATTTCCAGAGGAAAGGTGTTACTCTGTTCTCATGGGGAAAACTTGGAAGCTCTGGAGCTCCTTTATGGATGCACTGGCATAAAAATCTACAGAGGAACCTGGGGAATTGCAGACTGTTCTGCAGCTCTGATACAGCACATCCTCCTAATATATGTGTCAGAGCACTGTAAAAAAAATAGCAGTGAAGTTTAAATAGAGCAATAAAAACTGTAGTTTAGGAAGAGGCAAAACTTCAAAGATTCTTCCTGACTACGGCTCTGCTGTACACACAGCCCTCACACACGTGTACAGCACACGAAGTACAGTGCTGAGCTTACACAGTTTCTTGGCTGCAGCCTCATCTGTGAAGTGTTTCTGAGTCACAGAGGATATTAATGAGTTTCTTTGAAGTGCAAGCAGAGGGAGTAAGGCACCTGCAGCAGACAGATCCACTGCAGCATCCTCCCCTGGAGGCCAGTGAGCCTCAGGCCACGCCAGCACAGTGAGAGGTTCCTGATTCTCTCACAGTAACCTGCAGGACCCCGATCAAGCCAAGACGCGAGCCCAGCCAGTGAGATACCTTGAGCTACCCACCACAGGTCAAGTCCCTACTTAGGCAGGGGACTGTAGTAAGCTTGCAAAGAGGGAGAACAGGGAGATAGACCAAATCTGGGGGGACAAAACCTACAGGGAGGAGAAGGAAGTTCTCCTAAAAAAAGGAAGCGCATCTTCACTGTTGTTACTATTGGTTTTAACTCTGCCTTTTTCACCCTTTTTTTTTTAAGCTCCTCAAAGACAAAATACAAGGGTAAAATTTTTGTGGAAGCATTTCCTCAACAGTGGAGAGAAGAACCAGGCTCCAGTGCAAAGCCTTCACCTGCACTAAGTCTCCTGTACTATGTGCTGAGCAACATAGCTATCTGTGAAGGCACTCAGGTGTGGTATAACTCAGAAAACACAACCAGTGTCTGCACAGGAACCCAGAGGCACCTTACCCCTCGTCTGATTTTCCTGAGGTCCTGATAGGAACTCTGGATAGGTAAGTTGCTGATCTGGATCTTGATATGAACCTGTACTTTGAAGATAGCAAAGGCCACCTTGCCTGACTGTCAGCACAGATAACAAGTGGAGGAATTAATCATCTTAGAGACTGTAACCTCATGATAATTGCACACAAATGCAAAAATAAATATCAGCTTGTGTGAATCAACGCAGACAGGTGATTGAGGGCAACCAAAAAGCCACAGCTGAAATGCAAAGAGTAAATTCATCCCATTACCTTGCTGGCTGAAGGATCCCAAAACGTCAGGCTGCAGAGACGTGCAACACAAGGATACAGCCTCTGTCAGGTTTCCACACTGTTTTTCTCTGGGTCTTGGCATTCTAGTTGCCAGGTCACACGAGCAATCTACCATCTAACTCTTTCCTCCCAACACAGCTCATGGTCAGTATTCTCTAACACAGATAAGAAACTTCACTTTATTTTGTTTTTTGGTTTTGGTTTTTTTAATGTTTCATACAGGATCCAAAATATCCATGACCTCTTTCAGAGTAGTGTTTTTCTTGTATTTGATTGGTTTGCCTTTACCAAGCAGACTGAAGAAAGGTGTATGTGAAGATTTTGAAATATTGTTTTATGGTAGTTTATTTAAAGAATGATCTACATGTAAGCTCATATTTACTTGTTCCTGTTATGCTTTTCATTTTCAGGCCAGGAGATGAGTGCAAGGAAGAAAGGGCAAGGTGAGATGGTGCAGAAATGGTCGCCAGTGACAACTCCTGGGGACCTAGCATCTCATCAGGAGAGCAAGGCTTGTTACAGAGCAGAAATAAGGAATCAGAAGCGCAGTCCTCATGACAGATTATGTTAAAAGATAAAAAGGCTGATTCCTGTACAGCTGAGAGACACAGCAGCCCAGGAATCAGGGAAGAGCTTTTGAAGTCTAGATAGGAGCTCTTATCCCTGCTCCACCACTCTTGGGTGACCCCAGTGAAGTGCTGATGTGCTAATCTTCAGCTGGGCAAGCTGGCTGCAGTATTTACTGTAAATACCTGCAGACAAGAAGAGCACAACAGCTGAAGAGCACAACATAGCAATAAGTGACAAATTAAACCCTGCAGAGTTCACAGGGGTTCATCCCTCAGCTTTGCACTGATTTTGAGAGATGAGTCTGTCCCACACTAGAGGAGAGGTAGAACATGGAGCAAGACTCAGCAACACATATAGCACAGCCTGAGGGATGTTCATCCTATTAACCAGGAGCTTTAGCCAAATGAGCCCCATTTTCATGAGGTGCGTTTGCCAGAAAAGCACAAGGCACTGCAGTAGCCAAGCAAGGTCACATGTGTTTCAGGGAAGCTACTGCAGTGTCTGGGCTTCCTGGAAGACTCATAAAAACCACCATGCAGATACGGAAAATAATATTGTTTAATGGAGCAAAAGGTTATCAGTGGTCCTCAGTGTGCAGTTGATAGGGATCATGGCTTGTTGCATGACAGAGAGATACCCCTAAGAGTGGACCACAGAGGCTTGGTGCAGGAGGGCTGCTGAAGGGACCACAGAGGTCAGTTCAGGCTCAGCAGCTCCATGGTACCAGCCGCCACTGGGTGAGTAAGAAGTCCCTCCCCTTTCTGGAGCTGGATCCTCTCCTAATGGTAATGAGACACTCAGAAAGAAAGCATTTACTTAGACAAGCATCATCATCTGTCTAAGCCATGGCAATAATAAAGCTTCTGTTGCCAGAATTCACTTACATTGAGTGATGACTCTTAATGCATTTTTCCCATGAATTCCCCTGGTAACTTTACAGAGAGTAAATAACTGCCCCATCTCTAAGGCAGTCCATATTAATCTTACAAATCTGCAGGACAGAAGAGAGGCAACTACTACTGCCTCAGACACACAGCATGGCCCCATTTCTGCAGACCTTTGCAGCTCCTGTAGACACTGACACAAAACACCCCCAGGGCAGGCAGCCACCCGCTTTGTGTTGGTGCCCGTTCTCATCTAGACAAAGCCCCCGAGGCAGGCAGGCAGGCAAGCCAAGGCACTGACTTCAGGATGTGTGAAGCAGGCTGTCGATTCAACATGCTGTTGCCACAAGCTTACTGATGGCAGTTTAAATGACAGGCTCTTCAATTATTTTCAATGAGGAAGGTAAAGTTAAAAAAAATAAAAGGAAAATCCAGCCAGTGCATTTAATGTTCTTTTCATGAGACCTAGGCTGATGCATAGCATGGGTAAACAAGCCACAGCATGCTGTCTAGCTGGTCAGGCTGTCTGAAATGGCTGAGATGACCAAGTGGATAAAGGAGGAGCTACCTCTGGTCCATGGGGTCACAGACTGTGTGGTGGCTGCAGGTCTGCAAAGAGGAAAGCTGGTCACCAGCTCCCCTTCAGTGTGCCTGAACTAATGGGTATTGTCCTCCTAACCCCAATACCCACTCAGGACAAGTCTGTGAGGAACCATCAAGAGGGAAGAAGGCCCTGGTGACAAAAGTTTAAAAAGACCCTCTAGGAGTGAAGTGTTTTACCTTTACTTGGAAATTCATCTTTTAACACATTTCTGAGATATTTCCTGGGGATAAGAAATGTTATTTTTTGCAGCCAGCTCTACAGAATTAATGAAAACCTTCAACTTCCCAGGACCCTGGGGTCCCCTAGGAGCAATCGTCCCAATTAACATGTTCTTGATTGCTTGTCATTAGGCTTTTAGAGTGTGAAAAAGTGTTGCAGAGAAATCACAGTTCAGCCACCTAGCTAATCCAGTGGAACATTTTTATTGTTGTGTCTGAGTGAAGAAGCCATAAAACTGAGAGAGAGAAACTGTGCTGAATCTTTCCAGCTCTTTGAGCAAGCACCCCCCAAAGATTTTGCACGATTTCCCCTCTCCCAGCTGTAATTTAAATAGCCCAAAACCTATGACTTGTGTAGGAGTTTGCTATATGCTTTATTCTCTCATAACTTACACTTGAGGCCTGGTGGTGCAGAAAGTGTCGGCGAATTAAAGGCTCAAAGCACACCAGGGAGGCTCTTCCAATAATCCCAGGGTGAATCACGAGGTGAATCCAATTATTAATGAAAATAATAATTGTGAAGATGAGGCACAGTCTCTCTGCCTTTATCCTCTCTGCCTGCAGAGCCTGCACACACAGACCTTTGTCTCTG
This sequence comes from Toxostoma redivivum, assembly GCA_013397375.1. NCBI lineage: Eukaryota > Metazoa > Chordata > Aves > Passeriformes > Mimidae > Toxostoma > Toxostoma redivivum. The sequence goes on from VXBI01004851.1 coordinate 512,517, forward strand.
CCCAAGGGCTGCCTTAAGCATTCCTTAGCGTGGATGTGATCATCAAACAGGCTCACAGCAGTCTGCAGCACAACCTTCCCATTAAAAATCACAAGGTGTTTTGAATTTTCTGTTATGTGGGCACTGGCCCAGCCTCAGCTGTGACTAGCTCTCTCAGTTGAGGTAGACCAGGTGTACAGGCCAAAACAGGAGTCACCTGAGGAATAAATGGGTACATTCCAGGTTACTAGGGAGCCCAAAATCAGACACTACTCCAGGCGACACTTATAAATCCTAAATAGAGGAAAAGAATAACGGTCCTCAACCTGCTGCCTGTGTTTTCACTAAGGAAGTCCAGGATATGGCTCTGAATCGTTCTTCACCACAAGGACATGCTGCTGGCTCTTGTTCAACTTGTCCATCAGGACCCTCTCACTGTTCTACAAACAGAGCTGTACATGCCACCCAGTCCACACTGTCTGCTTTGTTTTGTAGATGTATACTGGCAAGTTCAGGACTTAATCCTGCCTATTACTGTGTTAGATAAGCCTCCAAATGAAGCACTTTTTGATATTGTGTCCACCTCTGAGGTGAGCAACTTAAGAAGGATGTGGACCTCTTAAGTGGGTCCAGACAAAGGTCATTAATATGACCAAAGGGCTGGCACACCTCTCCTGTGAAGAGAGGCTGAGAGAGTTGGGGTAGCACAGAAAAGGAAAGGCTTCAGGGACACCTTCTAGCACCTTCCAGTACCTGAAGGGGCTAAAAGAGAGCTGGTGACTTTTTACAAGACATGGGGTAAGAGGACAAGGGGGAATGGCTTTAAACTAGATAGAGGGCAGGTTTAGATTAGATGCTGCTGTGAGGATAGTCAGACTGGCACAGGTTGCTCGGAGAATTGGTGGATGCACCATTCCTGGGAGTGTTCAAGGCCAGGGTGGATGGGGCTTTGAACAACCTGGTCTACTGGAATGTGTCCCTGCCCACTAGAGGGGGTTTGGAACTGGATGATCTTTGAGATTCCTTCCAGCCCAAAGCACTCTGTGATTGTATGAGTGTATGATTCTGTTATAGATGCTGCTATCCACTGAAATATTAAGGGCAGGGTGGAAAGCATGCTTCAAGAGTAATGCTAACCAGGCTGCTTGAGGATACACACTGGAGAGGACTCCAGTGACTGGATGGACAGGGAACTTTCACCATGCTGTTGCAGCTGCAGGTCCCCCCTGCCATTCCCAATGATCAGAACTGATGAGAAGAATCCTTTCTAGATGTCACTGTGGCATTGTGAGTGGACTGTATGGAAACATCTGTTTGCTGCAGGTAGAGCAATCCTGAAATGTTGTGAGGGGTGACATCAGGTTCCCATTGCTTGTTTAAGGACCACTCCATTGATTGGATGAAAGCCAGAAAAGGAGCCAGCAGATTAATTATTTCTGTTCCTCTCTCAGTAATTGCTGAACATCCATATCGCATAATGTCAGTCCCTAATATTTCTAAAAATAAACAACTTGCAGTTAGGCTTATAAGGCAAATTAAAAACCTGACATAAGGTATCTTGACTCTGGTGTGGATGCCTCACCAGGGGAATAGATTCCAGCCAAGAATGTCTGTATTTCCTTTCCAGTCTCTTGGGTTAACACGGATGAAAAAGAAGCAACCAACAATGCCAAACACACTCCATGTTACACCTACCACACTGGATGTAGCCTGCCTCTGGACCCACTTAAGAAGTCCATATCCTTCTTATGCTGATGACTGCAGAAGCTGGCACAATATCACAGTGATGCATTTAGAGGGTTATCTAACACAGGCAGGCACAGATCACTGTGTCTGGCACCTGCCCACAGTGAACAAAATGTCTAAACTGCAGTAGCCCCAGCTGCCCACTGACCTAGCAACCCCATGCAGAAAGATGACTTCTCTGTGCAGCACAGAGCCAGGAAAAGCACACGCTTGTTCGATCTTTCTGCAGCTCTTCAGCCCTAGCAGGTGAAGGGCAACAAAGACAATGACTTCTGATCCTTGCCTATTTTCAACAAAATTTATCTAGACTGGGCAAAAACCATGGTTTAAATGATCCTAAACTCTCCCAAACAGAGCTAAGCATTTATGAACTGTTTTTTTGAGTTTTTTACACAGTATTTACTAAGCATGACACCATGCAACTCCTAGTGATTCATATTTCCTCATTTGGACACTATGCACACACCTTTTCCTACAATTAACCCTCAGAATGCATGAAAATATTCATTTGTACCTTCAGATATGTTCCTAATATCATACATCTAGGATTGTTGAATTTCAAAATGACCATTAACATTCAGCTTGAGCATGGCAAAGTTTTGACATTTAGGCCTCTAGCAAGCTTAAATTTATTTTTACTAGTGTAAACATAACCTCAGAGCTCCTTGACATGGCATTTCAAATCTGCCTTTAAAATTGGACCTGGGACACAACAACCCTATATAACAGATCAGGCGTAGTGAGAACTAGCTGGAAAGTAGTTTTGCAGAAAAGTACTTGAGGGTCCCAATGGACAACAGCATGAATCAGCAATAAGTCGTTGCAGCAACAAAGGTAAAGAATCTCCTGGTCAGATTGAAAAGGGTGATCCTTCTCTATCAGCACTCATGAGATCACATCTAGATTGTTATGACCAAATTTGTTCAAGAAATAATAAACTGGAGGATGTCCAATGAAGAGATGCAGCTCTTGCCTTGTGAGAGAATTAGGCTCATTCAGGCTGCAGAAGAGAAGGCTCAGAGGGGATCTTTTTGTTGCCTATAAAAGAAATACCTAATAAGAGGATGTGAGGAGGCCAGAGGCAGAGGCTAACAGAAAAAGGTCTACAGGTAACAGTCATGAGACACAGCACAGGGAATTGCGATTAGACATCAGGGAAACATTTTGAACATGAAAGTGGTCAATCATCAGCAAAGGCTGTACAGAGTGGTTGTGGAATATTTGTGTTTGCAGATATTCACAACTTGACAAGATCCTGGACCTGCTGTGAGGAGGGACTTGGACTACCAGGTACCTCCCAGCCTGTATCATTCTACTATTCTATGATTCTGTGACAAACCTTCCTAAAACTACCATAAAGAAAACTGCTTTAAATCTAAGTACAACTAAATCATCATTCATTAAGTATTTAGTGACTTAGAGGTACAACCAGATACTTTTCATCCTATTAGATTCCTTACACCATTTCATCTAAAAGGAAGATATTTCAGTTAGATACTCCTTTTCCTGTCTGTGCATCTGAAAAAAAACTTGACTCTACAGTTGGCTTCCAAACAGCAGATTTCAGAACTGAGCCCTCAGTTACGATTGTGGATGCTTTTTAAATTTCTTTTGGCTATTTTTGCCTTGCTTCACAGAGAGTGTGCAGTTACTTTAAGGGAAAAAAAGATGTTACCCACCAATGGTGCATGACACTTTCTAGTCACTTCTACAGGGATGCACAGCACTCTAGTAAAGAGCCTATTGATAGGTAGAAAGTTGCATGGATGAAGCATCAGTGCATTTTAATTTTTTTTCCTGCATTTTGATTTCTACAAAGGTAGCGTAAAGAGACTCAACTTGGTGTAACAGAACTATATGCAGGGAGTTGTTCAGATTCAGACTTCCTAAACTCCCAGGACTGCTGCTGGGGCCTGTGAAAGACCCCCGGTGTAAGATTTTTCACAGGCTCTTCTGAACATAGTGACTAATAACATTTAAACCCATCAACTTTTATGGAAGAGTTTACTCATACTATGGTACATTTTCTGCATAATGTACATGACAGTCCTATGGGAAAGGGAGGAGTTGTAAGTGGTCATCAGCTCCTCCAGCTTTCAGATAAACTCAGCCAGCCTTAGACCACCTCTGAGAAACTAGATCTTAAATACTGGCAGTGGGACCACACAGACTCCCAAGACAATCTGTTCCACTGCTTAAATATCTTTATGGTTAGAAAGTTTCTCCTAATATCTAACCTAAATCTCCCTTGCTACAAATTAATCTGATTACTTCTCATTCTTCTCTCCACAGCCATGGAGAACCACTGACCACCAGCCTCCTTGTACATTCATTATGATTGAAAACTCCAATCCTGTTATCCACTTTTCCTTTTCTTTTATAGAAGAGCTTTTCTCATAGGCCACATTTCTCCCTGCTGAGCATCTTTTAAGTTATTCTGCATTTTCTTAAAACATGACATCCGAAACATTCCTCCAAAACAGATTTTGTAAATGTGAGGTAACCTAAATTAGCTAACATCATTTTTCACCTAGGATGTGGCTATCAATGCATTCAGGAGAGACATAAACACTTTCTAAGCCAATATTACATTGTTGACCCATCTCCAGTTTATAGTCTGGTACCATCACCAAATTGTTTCGCACAGCATTGTGAAGTTAGTACTTTCCGCTACACTGTACTGGAGCTTTATTTCCTAAAACATATTCTTCAGATTGGTCTTCAGAAAATTTTCTTTTTGTGATTTTAAACTATATTTATTGTCTGAAGTGGTTTCATTCCAGTTTTAAGCCATTCTACCAAAATGCTTGAGGTCCCTGTCAGATTGTTCTTCTAATAGCTATACAGATATTTTTTATTATAGTCCTTGCTATCTGCACTGTATTTCACACTGTTCTCTTATTTTGATCATAACAATGGCAGTATTTATAATCAGAAATATTTGTTACAAATTTATGTGAGGTTCTTTGACTCCTGGATCTTTAAGAAGTTCTAATACAGCCACAAGTTTCCTGTTATATATCTGCTTTTCTCCCCAGATGCAAAATTGATTGGTGAGCTGCCCCTTTATCTTCTTTGCTTTAGGATTAGGAATTACAAGGTTTTGGGATAGCTTTCCCAGATACCCTCTGATTTTGATTCATTATATTAATAATTCTGCCCATTTCAATCAAAACAAATACATGAAAATTTGTTCCAGCAGATTTCCAAACACACAGCTGGGTGCTGTGTGTCCAGCTAGGTTGCTTTACCCAGAGGACTTTCATTCATGGCTGTCACCATTACCAGTCCTACCCTTGGAGTGCTCCTCATGTTGTTAACACACTTCTCACACTTCATGACCTGATCAAGTAATTTCCAGTTAACCTCTTCATGTGTTTATGCTTCCATTATTAGTCCCTTCATCCAGATGCTTTCAAAAGTCTTATCATCACTTCCTGGACATTGAAGTAAGCATGGACAGGCCTCTTTCTGTTTTATTGGAATAACTATGATGTAAAGCACAGATTTTACAGACTGTATCTCATGTTTGTACAAAGGTGTGTGATTCTACCTGATTCAGTGGAATGAGCTATGAAAATCACCAGCAGATGATGAACCAGTTCTTAAAAAGCATTTCCAGCAAACTACAGCCCTCTTCCACTGCTAGCCTCCTTCTCCTTCTCCTTCTCCTTCTCCTTCTCCTTCTCCTTCTCCTTCTCCTTCTTCTCTACCCTATCTAGCCAAGATCCTCACTGAGAGAATAATTATTATTCTGGCAAAAAACTATAGCCTAGCAATATTCATCTTACAGTCTATATGTGGTTTGCAATTTACAGTGGAACACACTATTCAGAGCAGACTTCATATACAATTATGGACTATAGTTTCAATAAACATTATATATATATATATTAACTATACAGTCATACACTTAAAACTAAATTATTGTGATTTTTCTTCACTGCAATGGTGCTAAATATGTATTAATCACTGTATTTATATGTATTAACACAGAAGAAGGGAGGGCTGGCTCATGTTTAGTGCATGTCACTGCTGCTGAAATAAGTTCAATGAGCTCTACTCGGCTTTCTTATGAAGTTACTGCTGCATGTGAACAAAGGTACTACAGCCTTTCCTGAACAGGAGTAATCAGCTTGTAGCTTTTATCTAAGGAATATCAAATTGGTTACCCAATGTTAATTAACTCACAGGGTGTTCCTGTGTGATACATTGCTGTTACTCAAAACAAAATAAACTTTGCTAGTTTACAACAAGCTGACTGAAGTAATTAACATCACCCCTATGTATAATGCATGAATACATTCATTCGAAGACTCTCAGATTTCAAAAAAATTCAAGATAGTAACATGTTTATGGATTTCTTTTAAGTTAAGAGACAATATTAATTAAAAATGTTTGCTGATAACCCTGCCACTGTATCCCAAGGTTTAAAACCATAGCCAGAGCTGTGACTTCTCATGTTGGAAGACTATTTTTCCCATCCTGCAGAGCAGATGCACATGATCCTTGTAGAGAAAGAAGGCTGTGCCCTCCAGTACTGCTGTGGCTGCAGCCAGCACATACGAGCTCATGCTGCTGTAGGCATTAGCATGTCTTTCCCATGCTCCCACCCTGCCGAGGCACTGGGAACAACCCAAGGTCAGCAGACCACTGGACTTGGGAGGGTCTCCTGCCTCCCCATGGTTCACAGACCTCAGTTACTACAGCAGGGTAATGGCAAAATGTCCATCCACTTGAAACTCAACCAGTCCAGCAGTGCCCACATGGACATGCTGAAGCACAAGTTCTAAATAACGTTATTTTTGTTTGAAGCATAAATTATGAGCTTCAAGGAAGCTTGTCTCTACTACCAAAGATATATAATAACTGCTGATAGTCTCACAAGATGTATAGCTTTATTTTGACATCTGAAGGACTATTTTCAATTATTTCTTCCTGGACAATTATGCTTATTCTAGCCTCATAATGCATTGTGTCAGTCATCTCTGGACATAAAACACTTTAATAGTGTACAGTAAGCTTTTTCCTTCCACACAAAATATCTTTGGACCTATAATTACATTTCATAAAACTTCAGTACCATAATTTAGCAGTCCCTTTCCTAATGTTAGGTCTGCATTTGTACAAAGTAAAAAAGGCCATATATATGCTTTATCTCTAAAGCTTTAATTTATTTCTTATCTATACAAAGTGTCAAAAAACTGGTCAAAGTGGTGTGTTACTAGGCAAAAATTAAGCTAATATAATACCTTGACAAGGCCATTCCACAGCCGGCAGCAGTGCAGGGTTGGCTTGGGTTTGAAATTAGTTAACTTCACCACGTAACCTTCCTCATAGTAGATCAATAATCTTGCCCTGTATTATCACCCATTATACAGTGCCAAACCATTCTACAACATTTAGAAGAGGAAAAAGCTGATGATTATGGCTATGCCAGTATTCTGCCAGTCTATTCTGATGCAGATTCCTTTTATAAAGCCCAGCAAATGTCCAGGTGTCTCCAGGAGTGGGATAACAACATGGGGTTTGTAAAGGCAGCTATAGTAAGGACTGCAGCAGGCTCAGATACCTCAGAAGCATTCCTATACAGCAGCCAAAGAAACAAAACTCAAGGCAAGGCCATACAAATAAGGAAGTAGACTTCTATTTTTGAAGAAACAGATTTGCCTCACCCACACCCATTCCTCTGTGGCTATAAGAACAGAGATGTTTGTGTATTCAATTACCTTATCTTAGATGCCTTATGGTGACACAGAGAGGGAGGTACACCAGCTGGAAAATTCTTATCCAGTCTTCTGGATTCATCACAAGTGGTGATGAAACACATGAACATTGGAGCCTTTGCAGCCTCTCTTGATGAAAAAGGCTCATATCCAGTGTGAGTTGTTTTGCACCAGCTTTGTATCTGTGATGAGGTCTGTAGTCATGGAGCAATTATCACTGCTTCCAACACTTGGAATTTTACTTATTCCTCTACTTATTCCTCATTCCTCTACTTTATCTTTCTTTTCTCAGTCTTTTTGACCTACCATGCATACACCATTACTTTAAATACTACTTTGGCACTAATTCCAATGCCTTACACATGTGCGCTCTCATTCACACTCTGTAGATATGATTTAAAAATTTATACACCTCAGAATGTCCTAGTGGCAGTAAGGGTCTCACCTTAACATGTAAGGCAAGAGCCCAATCTCACCCAAATGCCATCTTTCATAGCTTTCAGGTACAGGAACTGGAGACCTGGGATATGGAAACCATTCATTGTAAGAACAAGCCAAGCCATACAAGTACAGTGGAATGAGTTTGAGATATATTGCTCTATCCATCGCCTCAAAGGGAAAAATTTCATTAATCCATGGCTCACACTGCTGAATAGGGGTTAAATCAGAGATATGAGTCTAAATTTTCTACCAACAGACAGAATTTCATAGGAAGACAAGTCACACTGGAATTATTGGTTGCACAGGTACAGTGGATGTTGAAAAGGAACTTTCAGGATGTATGGTTAGGGACTTAAAATAAGCGTGGCTTAGTTGATCTTGGTTCTGTTCATTTATTGACCCCCAGTTACACTTTTGGGGACTTGGAAAACAATATTTCTTCTGGTACTCAGGAAATCAAGGGTATAATTATGATATGAAGTGTGTACAATCACTTTAGAACATTTCAAAGGAAAGCCATTTATAAGAAAAATGCTTCTTCCTGTTTTAAGGAGTGATACTAAGCAGTTCAGTCTCCCTTGCTCCACAATTCTCAATTATTCCCATGCACATTGATAATAAGATTTGAGATCATTAACCTGTAAATCATTGGTTCAAATCTTGAAGAGTTCATTAGTGACTAGAAGGCATTAGTATCTAATGACTAGTCTCATTCCAGTGGACAAATAGTTGCTGCCACAGCTGGCATTAGTCAATTATTGCAGTTCAGACCTAGGAAAGGTATCAGGTCCAGATTTCATTTCTGCCAATCTGACATCTCTGACAGTTCAAATTATTAAGTTTTGAAAGTAATTTTTTTTCCTGTATTTTCAAGAGAAGCTCTTGGAACATTTGTTGGGAAATTACAGAACAGTATTTAAAAAACCAAAACAAAGAAAGAAACAAACAAAACACAAAGCATCTTTTAATGTTTTAATCCACTTTTCTAGAGATTTCTGTCTTATAACTCAATCACTGTGAAAAAATCACTGTATGAAAAAATACAAAAAAACAAGAAATGCATTTTCCATAGCTGGGACATTTTATAATATCTCTCTCTCTCTCCCCTGTGTGTATTTCTCTGCTTCATCAAAATTTGGAAATCACAGTGGTTCTGCTAATATGCAGAACTGCTCTACAGAGTATTTACAGCAAGCCTCATCCATCCTGCAGCAAGCCTGTGATGATGGGACCCGAGGGCTGCAAGGACTTTCGTATGCCACAGAGGTCAGACCCTTGCAATCCAGACTAGTCCAACACAAGTATTTCCAGACACATAACACTTCCAACAGCATCCAGCAAACTTGAATTGGAAGTCAGGACAGATTTCTGAGAAAAAATGTACCACTATTGCTCAGTTTCTTCTAATTTAATTATTCAGTACTGGGAACACAACACTGTTTTAGAATAACTTTTGCTTATTTTCTTTAGGAAGACCAGAAGCACAAAGACCAAAAATAACAAAAGGTGCAATATAGGAACAAGGCAGGAGAAATTAAGCATATAATGAATGACCAAAGCACTACTAAGAGGGGGGGTTTTCTAGATGAAAACAGGCAGCAGATCCCAGGTGCCAAACCTTTATGGGCTGCCATCTGACTACACATGTACAGCCACTCTCATGTATTTACAATAAATTATTATACGAGTCATAAGCCACACACTGACCTTTGCTGTCCATTAATTTTATTCTTTCCTCCTGTTCAATTAGTGCAGGACCTTGAGTCATTGTGGGTAACCCTAGAAGAATTGTAACTAAAAATTAATATAAAGCCAATGCGTGGTATGCAAAGCTCTGAACTACTTTTGTCACCACGTGTTTATGATAATGAAACTGGGATGAAGATTTTATCTCTGAGTAAAATAGTTTTGAATGTACAGTCACTGACCTGCAAAGTGTTCATATGGTGAATGTATTAGAACATTTGCCTAAAGATCTCCCTCACAGCTGAGAAATAAGCCAGGCCAGTTTTGAATAGGATTTAACAGACTAATCACCACCTACAAGTTTCGCAAATTGCAAATCCTCACACCTCCTGCTGCAAACAAGGCTTAGATATTCAGCATGTAAAATCCAATTAATAAATAATTTTAGGATGCACGTGTTTTAAGCTACTACATGGCAAAAGCATTAAATCAGGTCCTCATTTCTTCTGCACTTGTAATATAGGTCTGGGTTAGCAGACATTGAAAATACCACTCCATCCAGCAAGGACTAGTTGTAGAAGTAACCAAATGAACTGAAACAACATTTGCTTTTACCCCTCTTCCCTGTCAGCCCATCAACCACAATAACACTGTGCTAGTAAGAACCACACTGTGCAGCAATGCAAACAGAGAGAGGAAATATTTTAGTGTGGGTTCCATCCTGAAATTCCTCAACACTCTCAGTTATGAAGATGCATAATCAAGTCTCACTTATCTTCTGTGCAAAGGTTAAAAACATCTAATAGAATAAAAAGGAAATAATTTAGTTATTCATTATTTACCATATGGCTGATCTGGCTCACCTGACAAAACAGCAGCAGGAGAGAAGAGAGCCAGGATAGAGTCAGAGATGTGTTCTCCTCCTCCTCACCAGGTATCACCTCCAAGGGTGAATTTTGTGGTGCCTGTGGGATTTGTCAGCTGTCCTTGCAACCCTCCTGCCTGTGTAGTGGGCAAGAACAGTGAAGGCCACATGGCTACTGACAATGTGCGCTGAACCTACAGACCAGCCAAAGCTCCTTCTGGATCTGCTCCTACCTGGCTTTGCTTCCTGACATCCTGGCTTAGGCTTTGTGGGCAATACTGCTCTGAACCTGACAGAATTAGGTCCTGAAGGACATAAAAAGCATAAACAGTTGCTGTCCATATTTTACCTCACCTGCATAAAAATAGATCACTCTGCTTTCCAAAGCAAGCAGTTAATCTTCATAAGCATAACCTATATTTTCTGAAGGAGGAAAAAAGAATGCACTCTGCAAGTTTGTTATCTTTGGCATATTTTTCCTAAGCTGACTGATTGCATTAATAAGGCATAAGAAGACACATATATTAAAAATCCTGCATTTAAATCTTACTTTGTTTGATCTACCACAAACTGACAAATCCAAAAATTTCAAAGTTATAGATGACACTTTATTTCAGGAAAGAAATAGGAATCTAAGACAGAGACTGAGGGAGCAGAACTGTCTCTAGTTAAAATTCTTAACTTAAGTTGCATTAAATCAGCCAATTAACATTACAATCCAGAGGCATGAAGGCCGATTGTTTTCCCTGAATTTGTTTCCTTGGGGCTTCACAGTGACACTCAGACACAGCTCTCAATAGAGGGTAACATTTAGCTATGCCACATTAGGAAGGAGCCTTGGGAGGCAATCACAGGTTCCTATTTTGTCTTGCTCAGAGGGGAAAGCATTTCACTGCATGATTGAAAAACACTTGCTTATTCCTTTTTTTCTCCACTTCCACTTCTCCACTTCAGTTGTGGCTAATGTTAGACAGGTAAGCACTTCAGAGGAATGTTCATTCCCCCATCACAAGAAGGATGAACTTCTGGGAAGGACCTAGAGATACCCTTTATAGATAGAAAATTATTTCCAGACTTTACATTTCTGCTATGAAAATAAAACCAATAAATGCATTTCTACATGACCATCCTAGAGCAGGTATCATAGCATATACCTCAGCCACTAAGATACACCAGGGGAACAGTAGGTCTAGCAAATAAAAATATCAAACTGCTTTTAAAAAGCTATATAGGAATCTTCTTCTGGAGAAAGGCATGCCTGATTACATAAAATAAAAATGGTACATGATGCCAGTAGTGGCTTAACTGCAAAAGACGTTATCAAAGCAAACCAGACAGACTGTACAGAACAACCGGTTCTTGTCCCTCTGGCTTGGCTTCAGATTCTCTGTGCAAGCTTATGAACCCTGTATAATGGGACCAAATCAGCTCCAATTTCTGTGCTTTCTCTGGCCATAAACCTTACAAGACACTACAAGAGAGGGAGAATTTGGGCATAATACATATCAAACTCAAACAAAGCATTTTCCCACGCAGCCACCCAATTTTGTGATCTTTTAATGTCATATATTAACTTACATTTCATTCTTTGGTTAAAGCAAGAGCTTTAACCTTTACAGTGGTATTTATAAAGGAGAACAAAGAAAAGCTCCCCTCCCTCAAATTTTTATTCAAGCACACATAGTCATACTGATGAAACTGCATCCCCCGAAGTTAGCAAGAATACTCACAGGTAATAATTTGCAGAATGAGGTCAGAAAAGATGCTAAGTGACATCAAAAATTAGTATACACACATCAAAAATGCTGATCTTGAAAGGATGGTCTATAAAGACCAAGGGAGCTCTTTTGCATGTGCTCTGTCCAGGACCCCAATATGAACAACACAAATCATTCATGCCAAGAGAAACTGATCATTCAAGATCCCTTTTTTGAAAGAGGGTAAACGGCCCACTTGAACTCCTAGCAAACTTTGCTGGGGAAAGAGAGGAATGGGGATTTTTAATTAAGCTATGAAATCATAAAATTTATGACCTGGAGTCCACATTTCTTGAGCCAGGAGTCCAAACAGATCTGTTGCTTTAATATTACATGTCCCAATCATATGGAAAATGCTCACAGCCCCTAAGAATATAAGGGGTCTCCATGTCAGCTCTTGCTAGGTAATGAAGCCTCTCTAGTGAAGTGTTCACATCCAATAAAAGTAATAGCATAGAATTTCACTTATTTCCCCTATGCATCAGCAGACTTCTATACTTTTATATCTCTGGAATGTATGCATTATTTGATCCTTCTATGTACCCATCACTGTGGTGTTCAAGTGCTGTTCATTTTGAACCAATGCACACTATTAAAAAATCCCAATATCCAGCTCTAATTTTGCAGTTTCAGTCCATTATTAATTGTGCCATATGCTTCAAAATTAGCCAGTGAAGCTTTCTTGGCTTTGCTCCCACTCCTCTCCTTACTTGGACAAATTGTTTAATTATTTTAAATACAATTCAAATGTTTTTCTCAAGGTGGTAGGAAACCTTCTGTGCTTAAGACAGAAAAATTCATAGTAATAGGTCTTTCTCATCTCCTTTAGTTATCAGACTATTAATAACTTTGTAACAACTTAAAATTCATGTACACATCTCTCAACAATAGCACACAGCCAGCAACACTGCATGGACCTTTCTTGACACAGATGTACTACTGCACTGTGAATTGGGTATATTTTAAAATCTGACTGATTATTCCAAACTCATCCTCAAAGTCAATAGGAACTGCACAGGATGTATGGAAGAGATTTGCTACAGGGATGGAACATTCACAGACCAGAAGCAGGTACAGAATTCAGAATTATGCTCAAAGTGTTTCCAAGACTCAGTTTATCAGCCTCATCCACTCAGCTGACAACTGCTGCCCCTGCCTATATTCTCCAGCTTGTGCTTCGTCCTCTCCTCCTGAAATAGCTGTTTACTCCACAGATTGTCCCAACCATTCATCCCTGCAGACAGAGGCAGCAGCTTTTCAGATTTGTCCAGGAGTCCAGTTTCCCCCAAGGGGTCATTTCAGAAAACAGCCCTGCTTCTGTTTGGTGATTCATTCTCCTAGGTTGTTAAATAATTTTGTGCAAGCTCTCATCTGCTTTACCCTGAATATCCTTCTTTTCCAAAATAGGTGCCTTTGGCAAGGCACCACAGCAGTGAAGGCCCTTATCCACAGAAAAGGTGATTCAGGGCAACAGCAGGGAAAGCTTCCTCCTACTGCCTGAATTTTAATACTGCCCTGGAGAGTTTCCTGATGTTGTTGCACTTTTGTTAAAAACAGCGGCCGGCAGCTGATCACTTTCTAGCACAGATGGACCCCAGGAATCTGTAGCCAAAAGTTATTGCTGAAACCATTCATTGGTATGTCTTCAGTTTGCAATTCATGCTCAAACTTGCATTCCAGCAGCTTTTGCTCCATATCACTTAGATCAGCTAGTACCAACATCTGGCTCGAAGCTCAAAGCTGAGGTCCAGATGAATCAATGCAGACTATGGCAGTTTCTCTCCTGCACACTGGAGTCTTGAATACTGGACTGAAAAGAAACAATTCATCAGTTTGCTCCCAGAGTGTAACAGCATGTATTTGGATGCTATATCAAATTTCTTGTGCACTTGCAGCAGTGCTGCAGCCTGTCAGGGAGGCTCTGCTGAAAGTGCACAATCAGGGACAGACTAGGAAGGACCCCCTCACAAGTCAGCTGAATGCATGGAGGGAAGGTGGGATTGCAGGTCCCTGGGGTGGCAGACAGCACAAGCTTTCTCCAAAATAGTGTTGGTGAACATGCTTACCTGATGCTAGTACAAGAAAGAAACAGCCATCCAATGCTTTCTCACTTAAGGTATTATTGTAAACTATTATGGAACAGTTTCTGCTCTGACAAAAAAAAGTCAGACATCCAACATCTCTTCTTCCACATTAGCTGTACCCATAAGTGAGAACTAAGGAAGATGGTTCCTTGTTGGACTTGGGACAGCCATTAGTGCTCCAGTGACTGACCAGAGTAAAACTTCCTTGTGTTTATTTTACTTTGTTTACACAAGAATAAAGAAGGAAAGTCTGTTACATTTCTTAAAGAACAGGTTTATTTATTTTACACTGTTGTGCATCAGAAATAGTGCCATTTTGCTCTGTGGTCCTATCCCTAGGTAAAACTGCCATGAAATCAAAACCACCAATGTGTATCTAGAATAAAGGTATCAAAGATTCCTCTCTTCACAGGAAGTACTGCTGAAAGCGAGGTTTAGCACAATGCTATACCTGGAGTTCTATGCAAATTTCAACAGAAGTCTTGGGAGTATTTTCTTGCTTTTTTTCTTCTTGCATATTATGTATGCCATTCACTTATAAGATCCCAAAATAATCAAAAAGTCTAAATACAGGACTAACTAGAATTCTGAATACAAAGCAGTAATTAAAACCCAACAAAACCAGTGCTTAGTCTAAACTGTGAATCCCAGAAATTAGGATGCTCAGTTTAAGTTCCCTTGACAACCCCTTCACGCCTTCATTCATAATGTGTGCATGGAAAAGGTGGATATGGATTTAAAGTTGTCATGACGACTTGGCTTCTAAATTATCTGTCTTTTGTAAATTGGCTACTTTGGGATACATGCTGTTCAGCACAGCTCTCGACAGAGGATGAGTTTTTAGAAGCAGCTTGACAGATCAATAATTTGGCTTTAATTTTAACAAGAATGTATTTACGCATATATATAGCTGGAGAGAATAAAATTGGCTACTTTGGGATACATGCTGTTCAGCACAGCTCTCGACAGAGGATGAGTTTTTAGAAGCAGCTTGACAGATCAATAATTTGGCTTTAATTTTAACAAGAATGTATTTACGCATATATATAGCTGGAGAGAATAAACATACAATTAATGCAAGCATCAGTAAACCAGAATATTTTGTGTCTTCAATCAATACAGTAATGCTAGCAAGATTTTTTATTTTACTTCTAGCATCGCTGAACCTTCTTATAGAAAAAACAATCAGGTAAATTCCTGTACTGTCAAAAATGACATATTCATCATTTCCTATCTACAGTCAACAACATAATAATTTGTTTTGTTAGGAGGAAAACTGCCTCCTCCTGGAGGAAGCAGGTTCTCAAACACTACATAGAGACTTTGCTGCAGTGGGAACTGCACGTCAAATCTCCTTGCATAATGTTAAATATTATTTCCTCAAATGCGTTTAGCCTCTGGACTTCAAAACAGAATGAATCTTTCACAGATCATTCTGCTTGCCTCTTCTTCTTACTGAGAGCACAGCTTTCACTACCTCCACAATCTTTCTAAAGTTACAGAAAGCAAAACACAATACAAAAAAGCCTTCATTTTTTGTCCTGTGTTCTTGAAAGTTCTCACTGAAAAAGAAAAAAGGGCTCATTTGATCTTGTAAAAGATTTCTCTTGCAAATTATGATTTCAAGTAGTAAAGTGATCTTTAAAAAAGGTATTTCTGAGTCAGACGAGCTTAAATCCAGTATCTGTGCAGAGTGGAAAGCTCAAATTGCTTTCTAATTTGACTTTTCCTATCGGCTTCTGAAAATGTCACCAAGACCTGATGATAAAAGAAACTCAGAGAAGAACTGCAAACCTACTGTTTTTTCTTCCCCCTCGTTCACTTCAAAAACATAATCTTCATCCAGAAGAGCCTTTCCCAATATAGGACCTCGGCTTTAAGATCTGTGTCTGTGTCAAGTGCAAGTCATAGTCCATGATTGTTATGTCTGGGCACTGCAGCAATGCACTTAACAGGAGCATTTGTTACACACAGCACCACAATATTCACAAACATCAGTAAATTCTGCACCCATTCCAGATTTTCTCCTTTAATGGAGTTCATTCTTTTCAAGTAGATCCACAGCCCAAGGTCTCCACCTCCTCTGTGTTCGACCTACCGAAGTTCCCTTTTTCACAGCTATGTTTTGCTACTAAGTGTATGCAGAGCTCCGTGGAATCAGAGTAAAGGAGATTTCCCAAGTACTGCTAAAAGGCTGAATCACTTCCCCCAGGGGGTCCCTTGTCACTTGCCTAATATGTGTAGCTGTTAAAAACTGTTCAAATGACAGTGCTAAAAACTGAACAAGCACCACAGAGAAAAGGCTGGCTAAAATAACCAAACCATGAAAATAAAATGAATAAAAGAATGGCAAAAAGAAAACCAAATAAAAGCAGGGGAAATATAAAGGGCAAGGATATAGGCAGAGCTGACAGTCATCTGAAATCAGCTTTCTCTTCCCTCTACTTTTTCTTCCTCCTTCCCCCTCCCCATTTCCTAATTCCTCTACTCCACTTAGACAATTCTTTCGCCTCTACTGACAGTTTAGCATTACAAATCCTCATGCTGAATCTCATGAAGTCAAGCAGGCTCAGCTTACTCCTGGTATAATCTCATCCAAATCCATGGAGTTACATGAGGGATTAGCTGGAACCAGTGATGTTGCCTGAGTTTTCTGATATCCAGCTTTGGAGCTCTGTAACTCCAAACTGATGACACACAGTGAAGGGTTCTCTGAATACAGCAGAGGAGAAAGAAAAACATATGAGTTCCTTGAATGGTTTTCATTATACTAGTTGCTTTACATCTGTCATATATCAGAACCATTCCCATGTTTCCTGCACAAGATTCATAACAGCTCTAAAACCCAACCAAGTTGGAAAACAAATTTCCCCATAGATGGAGAATATATTTTTGAGGTAAAACAGCAAGGAACACAGTGTCCTTTAGAGCAGTTTAACAAAAGAAATTATAGTATTCCTGGAAAGCATTTTGCAATTTCTGCTTTTTTATCTGAAAACTCTCTACAATTGTTTATTCATAAAGTGATAATCCTGTCTTTATCTCAGTGAAAACATCTTCCTGGGAGATAAAAAATAGTTTGTATGAACTTGCTGTACTGCTTTTGAGCAGTAATAACCAACTCACACCAAGGCTGTATTTTTTTATTATTTGTACTGTAATAATGCTGGGAGCCCCTTGCTGGCACTGGATGTCACTGTGCTGAAATTGAGTATATACGGGCTAAGACACACCCACTGATACGACCAATCAGATGTGCTGCATTTTAAATGGAAAGGCAGGGAAAAAATAATCAGAAAATGAGACTGTGCCAAAGACCTCAGAGGTCATCTGATCCACAGGGCATGCGTGGCAGATGCACTCATTGCTGATCAGCGATTGCTCTTAGTGATTTCATCTGTTTTACAAATGGAAAATAAAGGATTGCATCATGCCCATGAAGCCAATTACCTGGCTGCAGCATTTAACTCAAAGTTAAGCCCAAAGCTCCCAAGTCCTGGTCAACAGAGACCATGAAAATATTTTATCTTACCTGAATTTGGGAGTGCCTAAGGAAAACAATCATAAACCTGCTATCTGTATCTGCTACTACAAAACAGTGAGTTCAAATAATGAAAATCTAGCTACCAGTTACAATTTTTTATTTGCTCTTCTGCACTCAGGAATACCTAAATAAAAGCACAAAACTCACGAATAGCTGTATATCCACGTATCCACTTCATTTAGCACACTGCATTAGATATTTACTTTGCCTGTACTATCAGTAAAACACACTATTCCATGCCATATATATGAAAGGCCCACTACACAAAAATCCAGACAAGATAAAATACCAAGATCAAAAGCACTCTATATCTGACAAAGACTTTTTACATACTGCAATGCATCTCTCCCTATGTATTCTACAAAGCAGTATACACACATCAGACAAGCCCATCCTTTCAGTAAGTTATTGCAGATTTTCTGTTTCAATGCAGAAGAAAAAAATAGTTCCAAGTTACAGACAGTTACTTTTCTATCTCCATGTTATCGTTTCTCTAGGCTGAAGTGTAATCACTGTCTTTTGCAGGTTACTGTTTCTACCTTCTATTTCAAATAAGTTTCATACATGATGCAACTGAGGCAAGATTAATATGACTTTCCTTTTTAATATAAATCTTTTGATTTGTTGCTGAATGGACTGTTCTCAATATTGCTATCTAATTGCAAGGGACAATGTTGTTTATCATTTCCCCTCGAAAGCAGCCATCCAGGTCTAGATATTACAGTACTTTGAATTTAGAAATCATGAAATATAAATGTGTTCCTACCATAGGAATTAAATGAACGTTTATTTTACATCTGAAGTACCTTTAACATTTACTTCCTGTCTATGACACCAAGATAAAAATTCCCACTACAATAGACATCTAATGCTGAAAAAATCCTCTGAATAAGATACATAGGAGTTCAAAACTAGTGAAATGCAGATCATAAGAAATACAAATGTAAGTAATTACACTTAGTTACAAAACTAATGGAGCATCT
This sequence comes from Toxostoma redivivum, assembly GCA_013397375.1. Lineage (NCBI taxonomy): Eukaryota > Metazoa > Chordata > Aves > Passeriformes > Mimidae > Toxostoma > Toxostoma redivivum. The sequence goes on from VXBI01004851.1 coordinate 531,328, forward strand.
CACCCCTTCGGAACTGCTGGGGCTTTTAAAGCCCCAACTCCCTGACAAAGTCTAAATCTTGCTTGGAAGAAAAAAAAAAAAGGAAAACCCTTTATGATATGCTGAAGTATTGTTTGGAATTATTACTTAAAAACATTTTTGCATCACATAAAATATAGTCTAAACTGTAAATCTGAAACAAACAAGCCAATGTGATAGCTTTACTCACATTAAATTTCAGTTTTCAACCATGTTTTTTTCCCAGTTTGGAAATGAAAGGACATTCCATAACTTCGGAATTTCCTATCAGGTAAGGAAAACTGGTTCCAGTTTTCAGAGAATATTTACTCTTTTTTCAGCTAAACAGTTCCTTCTGCCAGCCATACTCTCCTCTAGGCACACACTCCAACAGCAAAGCTGACTATAAGAACATGCAACATACTTAAACACAGCAGAAGTTAATGAAGAAATGTCTTGAGTTGCTGAAAGCACACTGGGAGCATGAAAATAATCCAATCTTTCCCATGTCGCAGAACTGAATTATCTCATACTTTTTGCAGACTGGTATCATCCCAATGACTGAATAGGCCAAGCCTATTTACATCAGCTGAGATGCACATACGTACTGTAGCTTCAACCAAGCTATACTCCAATGATGCTCTAAGATTAACTTTCTTCTGCCTTTTCCTTAAAGAGAGGAGACCCATAGGACTTGTAAATATTCAAACCAGATTACACTAGAGCATGCCTCAGAATCCTAAGGAAGAGGACATCCAGATTCATTGGGCAACAGAATAAAATAGTGATGAGGCCTCCTCCTTACTGCTTCAGCAGATGTCCTTTAGCTCTACCAGAGGTTCTCAAATGTCAAAGAAGTGTCACCTTTGGAAAAGGACAGGACAAATAAAAACTTCTATCTACAATCTAAAATCATCCTCACTATAGATCAATGCCATAGAACTATGGCATATAGAACTATGTCCTGGGGTGCATTCCTAGCAGCCTGGCCAGCAGGTCAAGGGAGGGGGTGATTCTCCCCTTCTACTCAGCTCTGCTGAGATCCCACTTGTAGATCAGATGTTAGGGATGGTTCAGCAAGGGACAGGAAAGGGAGATTTAGCAAAGGGATAGGGAAAGAACATCAGGAAGGGATAGAAGGTTCGGTTTGTCCTGGAGAAGACGGAGCTTGGGTCACACAAAGGTAAGAGAGGATGAAGCTGAGGCCTGTGAAGGTCAAAGGGAGGGAAGGAGATGCTGGGCCAAGGGAGAAAAGGGCAGGCTGGGGTACGCAGCACCTCAGCTCAGTCCTTGGTCCATCCCACTGACCAGCTGCTGCCAATGGTGGCCCCAGAGTGCTCCCCCTCCAGAGTGGCTACAAGACAATGCTGAGACTGGTCCTTATCTCAGCACCCAGGGCCACTTCCTGGACAGGAGCCTTCCAGCCACATGAACCCATCCCTACCATTAGACCAAATTATCTTCCATGCCAGATCTTCCCTTAGCCTCTGATTATTGTGCAATTCCAATTGAAATAACCCTTCAGGGGTCTCATGTTCCCCCAAGCCCACCTATGAAACCAGCAGTGCCTTGAACTGCTGCCACTACTCCAGAGCGCCTGGCACCTCTGCCCTCCCCAGGGGAGCAAGGCCCCACTTTCTCTTTCGGATGTGCTAGGACGGGAGCTCTGCATGACTCAGCCACGGAAGGGAAAGGCATTCTGTACCACCACACAACTCGCTTCCATTGTCCTGGGCCCCCTGCACCCTGGCACTGGGCAGCACTGGCAGCAGCCGGGCTCATCCCTCCTGCAGGTGCATCTCCCGCCCAGCCAGCGCCCCTGGCGCCAGCACAGCCGCTGGGATTCCAGAGGCTACCCCAGTTCTGGGGTACCAGTGGTGCCTGGTGCCAGCCCGTCCCCGCTGTGGGGGGCAACAGAGGCGAGGGGTTCGGGCTGGAACATCACCACGGGAATCAGCGCTGGCAGCTGATGGAAACCCGCGGTCTCTGCGGGATGGGGAGACTCAGGGCGCTACGGACGGGAGGGAAGAGGAGGAGGAGGATGATCTTCAACCCGGCCCGCGGCAGCGCTGCCTTGTATCAGAACCAGAGGGGCCAGCCCCACCCTCAACTCGTCTCTCATCTCGTCCTCTCGGCCACCCTAGCCTGTGCAAAGGCCGGGATGCCGTGCAGGAGGCTGGGAGCCAAGCAGAGTCCTCTGCGGTGGGTGCCCAGCGCCAGGAGCAGCGCCAGAGCCAGAGCCAGAGCCAGAGCCAGAGCCAGAGCCGGTCCCGCTCCCGAGCCGCCGCCTCACGCGCGCTTCTTCTCCGTCCTGATAGCGCCGCCCAGCGGCTGCGGCGCGCGCGGCCCCTCCGGCGGCGGTGCGGGCGGCGCGGGGCCCGCGGGCCTCTTTCCAACTTCTTTCCCGTTACTGAGCTGGATTTAGCTCCACGGGAATCGGCACCACCCGGCTGGCTTCAGAATCCTGAAGGTTCCGGCAGGGTAGCCCGCAATGCCGGTCCCTCGAAGACTCTCAGCCTGCCGGAGTTCCCTCGCGCGGTATCTCCACTCAAGGGAAGAGCTCCCGAGCCACGGGAAGCGCCCTCGATCCAAGGGGAGAGTACACACACACACACACACATCCCGCCCCGGTGGGGCTCCCCTGGTCACACCCGGGCCGCAGGCAAACATGGTCACATTAGTCCTCGCTTACGGGGGGGCTTGTCAATTTTTGCTGAAGACTCGAGTATCTTGACTAGGCACTGATTTCCACCCCCCACCCCCCAACGTTTAGAATTACTATTTGGAAGGCTCATAGCTCTTGGAAAAGCTGCTACATAGGTGGACAGTACAGAGGTAAAAGTGACAGTTTAGCTGTGTGAAAGATCTTTTTTCAAAAGGGCCATTCAGCAGTACTTTCAAAAAAACGCTGGTCTTGGAAGCTGTCTAATTTTCCCAAGAAATTTGACCACCATCACCACCTCTCTCATCCCAAACAAATCAGTTTATTAATTTAAAACATGAAGTGTTCTGAGGTAGACGTGCTAATCACACGGAAAGCTGATTCTCTCAGACAAGAAGGATTGCACTGTTGTGTAACCATAGAATTACGACTAAGAACTGTACTTTTCAAAAGTTGTTTGATTTAAATATTGTTTTGTCTTGCACCACTTACTAGCTATGCATTTTTGTTAGAGTACTGAAAGAAAGGTGTGATCAAAATCAAAATGAACTTGCTAAGAATTTCTACCCTATTGACTGAAAATATTTGTGCTGTCCTCACCAACGCTTTGTTTGACATCTCTCCTTCTAGCAGAACAAATTGTCTGTCAGCAAAAACATTGGGTGTGCTGGCCCAATTTTATATTTTTTAAGTGTGATATCTTATTACCCTGTCTGAACCTGAATCTCCCAGTTGATTTAAAAACACATATAACTCTGAGAAGTCTGTTTCAGCATTGATGAGAAATGGCACCATCCATTTATAGAATGTTCAGTGTTGACATGGATACCTTTGTGAGTGCAAAGGAAAATGAAAAAGAGAGGCAGAATATCTTCTGATAGTTTGTCTTCCCTGCATCAATTATCCTAAGTTATTAGACACAAGTATTTTAATTTTTTTTTAGTGTATCAAGTGAGAAGTTAATGTTGCAAAAACACCAGCAACTGACAGAGGCCTGGTTTGATTAACAAGAGAATTACGGTTTTGATCCCAGATGCTGTAGCTTATGCACATTGCTGGCTCAAGTGTCAGGAGCTTCTGACCTCAAAGCTGCATCCAGCAAGCCATCTGGATCAGACTCACAGCCCATTTAACATGAGCTAGGAACATTTATCAGGTCAATAAAGCTTTCAAAGCAGCAGCCATCTCAGAGTATGAAGCTTATTATGGAACCAGTCTCAGCACTGGAAGATGCCAGAAGATGTTAGCCCCATTCCTCACGTATAATGTGAAAGAAGCTCTCCTTGGGGTGAAAGGCATGTCAGACAGCACAATAAGACTTAAGCAGGTGACTAGGATCAATGAACAGAAATATGTCTGCGCCTGATAAGGCTTATTCACTGTTCAAAATGGGGTCTGCCAGCATAGATCAGCACAGGAGACAAGCCAGATGGCAGATGTCATTGCTCAGGCATAAAAGCCCTTGCAGAACAACCTTGGTTCCACCTTCATTGATATCATGCATTATCAAACAGCAGAAATTTTATCTGGGTCAGATAAGAGCACATGACTGTATTTATGTCATGTTAGAAAAAAAATGATAAGGTATTTACATCAACTCCTTGCCACTTGCAAAAGATAGTCCACTGTAAAAGGAAAATGACATGAGACAGTTTCTATTCTGGAACAGAGTCCACTGGCACAAAGTTATCCTTCCAAGGGAAAAGCATTCCATTTTAATTGGCAGGATGAGCTTGCATCAGTTATGCACTTGTCCCATGTGTCTGTCTTGTTTTCATCTGATTTAGCCTCTTAAAATGAAGCTGCATGCTACAACTTCAGTGTCATGTGTGTCCAGCATTTTATAAAAGTCCTTATTCATCACTAGAAACTCTAGCTAGGAGGTATTGCCTTTAGAATGCATATAGAATTTATCTCATCTGCCTTCAGATGTCAATAAAGTAGGCATCAACATCAAAGCTAGCCATCAGAGCCTAACATGGCAGCAAAAAGGAAAAAAAAGGAACACATGGAACAAGACTTGCCAGGTTTAGTTTAGAAGCCCTTTTCACAATGTGATTACTCCAACCCTGGCAGCCACCATTCATCTGAAGGAGAACCAGCTGAAATGTAGTCATCTCTACCATATTTGTACAGTCAAGTGAGTGCTCCTTTAGGATGTCTCTGGCTGTTTATTGTCAGGTGGCTGCTACTTTTCCATGGTTGTTGAACTTGGCCATATTTTATCCCTTAAATGAAAGTCAACCCTTCTTCCCATAAGCTTATAATTCACCTTAAAGGATTACCAGAAATATTTTATCACCTGTTCTGGTGTTTAAATACTTCTTAAAACAATCTGCTAGACAGGAAGAAATGAGAGGAGGAGATCATTCAGGGACCTCTATCACGAGACTAAGTGGACTGTGAAATGCTCAAATATATGGTAATTGTCAACTTAATATATTGAGTATGTATTCTGTTCTGATTGGTAGTTGGGAGTACTTTAAACAATTAGAAAGATTCTGGTTTGTCAGTATAGTAATCCCACAACTGCATTTTAAAAATGTCATGCCAGGACATTGGAAATTATAATTACTGAAGATCACTGAATGTATCCTTGATTTTTGCTATTGAATAACTAGAAACATAAATAAACTTTTTTAGGGGACTAGTGATCTGTGTTTCATCAGTTAGCCAATGCCTGCTAAAACCACTTTCAAGGTGGTCAATGATCAGGACATTAAATGCTCCAAATGTGTTCCAAAAAGGTGTTCCAAATACCCAGACATTTAGAATTGCTCAGATGGGTTTCCTAACACTAAACCATCACTATAAGAAACAGTTCCAGCATCTTTGTCCTCTTACTTGCTTGCCTTTTTACAAGAGGCAGACAGTCTGTGGGCCTGCCTCTAAAGACGGCTGGAGACAGATGGAAGCTCTCTCTGTCCATGTGCTGAGCTGGGCACACGCAAGCTAAACGCTGCTCAGCAGTTGTGTAGCTGTATTAGCACAGCAGTGTCAATACAGTTACACGACTTCTGGAGCACAACAGATGAGGCACAGCACTGTGCAAACACAGCCAAACAGCTCCTGGATGCTGTTTGGTGTAGTCCAGTAAATACTACTATTTTTGCCATTCCTACTAAAAGGCCACATGTTTTTTTATTGACCTGACAGAAAAGGGTGTCAGGGTTTATTTGGGCTTGTCCTGGCCTTAGCTGATAATGAGCTTGCTTTATTTAACTGTGGGAGGAAATGTCCAGCAGTTGGGTTTGCTTTGAGTTAGCTCTAGTTTATAGTGATAACAAGTAGATTTTCTGTGTAGATTAAACTACCTGTGATCCTAGAATAAAATACAGCTTGCAAGAATGCAAACACATGGTATACTGGAGGTCCCAGACTGTAAACACAAATCCCAGTGGTCAGTCTGCGGTCCCTACAAGCAGGCAACTGTCTAAACTACTTTAGATATAACAAAGCGACTGCAAAGTTGAATAATTGAAGACTGAAGAAAATAAAGTCCATGTAATGCAGGCTGTATTAAGAAAACAGTGAAACATAAATCCAAAGTGACCCTAAAATAGATGAAGAAGGGATCTCCAGCCATCAAACCCTGCTGGATAAGAACTGAGGACACTGATGTCTGCTGACATTCCCACCAGCCTTGCTACTGTCAGCCCCAGAACTGAAAGGGACATCCAACTTCACTTTAGATATTTAGCATGTAGACATCTACATTTGATCTAGCCATTCTGGGCTTGCTTTCTAGTCACTTGAGGAAACCAAGTACTTTTAGGGCATGAATTATCTAATCTGTTTTGGGCTGACAGGAATTGCACCCTAGAATAATTCATCTTCCTACATTGACTATAAAATGGTTCAAGGCAACTAATTCAGAGAGGGAGAGATACCAGGACTTCTACCTGCAAGAATATGATTTCTACCTTCTGTATTCATGCCACTCTGCCCCATCTTCTTTATTTACAGATTATTTCACTGAACAATTACTCATTGGACTGAAATCCCTTAGAAAGCATGGCCCCAGGATTTAATTATAAAACAACACCAATGGAAATATGGATCACTCATTTGAAAGAATCTTGCATTGTACCAATAATAACAACAACAGAACTAATAAACAAAGGCCATAATTTCAAAGGTATTGCTGGAAGAAACAGATGGAATTATAGAAAAATCAATGCCTTTCCAGGAGGCAATTCAGCATCTTCCTGAATAAGGGTCTTATTAGGAAAACAATATTTAAGTTAGGGGATGAGGAAGCTCAGCTACAAGCAAAGGTTAAGGCACAACTACATAAGTAGAGGTACAACTTTGGCAGCAAGTCCCAGAGGAAACAAGGGGGATCTCATGCATCTCATCCCTATTTTACACTAACCAGCACATTATTAGGGCATCATAAAGGACAGGCCCACCCTGAGCTTGGGGCTTCCCAGCAGAGAGTTCTTTCCTGATCCCTCAACAGTGAGTCTGCCTGCAGCCTGAGAGGAACCAACCATGTGACATACACATTACCAGGCCAGACTCTGGAGGAGACAGCTTGGCTCTGTGCACTTTTACAGCCCCATAAACGGCCATACCAACAATTTACTAACTTCTAATAAAGACCAACTTCTTGGGAATTGCTGATACCTCTATTTCTAAGGGAAACAAATCTCTCTAGAAGCTTTGCTCTGCTGCTTTCTGAGTACATGAAAGTGCTGCTGGAATTCCTAATTGCAAATTAGACTTTTGACAAGGGAAGGCAGAGCAGACGGGCTGAAATAGCCTTAAAGTGCTTTTCTCTTCCTGATGGCAGAAGAGTTCATAATCCAGACAAATTAACTGATTGGAACAAACAGCATTAAGGCAACATTGTGCAGCGTTGTGGCTGGCAGCTGGTGGCCAGACACTAGAACATACTTAACCAATTAGCGCTGTCCCCTGCACCAGCCAAAATGCACATTTAGAACCACTGAGATGTGATCTGGGACATTTTGTGGTCCGCATACAGCAGCTTAACCAGGTGGGCCAGAAAAGTGAGGTTCTCAGTGGATGAGTTAGCTGAGGCTGTAATAGACCTAAATCTGCTGGAAGTCAGTCTTTGCATATCTTATTGGCTGAAGCACTCCAGGTTTAGCTGAGCTGTCTTTTTTGGCTTTATAACACTTCAAGGAGATTTTAGAGACATTTTGTGATTACTGATGCCTTTCCATACTTTAAAAAAAATAAGCTGAGGATCTTTCAGAATATTCTTTTTCTGACACTGTAACAGTTACACTTACAGAATAATTATTTTTGGTACTTATACAGTACCTTCCATCAGCTTTCATAACAAGTTAAAAGACATAACAAACTAGAGGTTAATTTTCAAACTCAGCTTCAGTGACTCAGCAGACCTAAAAAACCACAGTCATTTGTTTGTGTTCTCTGCCTACAGCTTTAGGTACTTAAGTCACTTATATCTGAAAAAGTGAGCTGTAGAGACTTGAAGGAGAGCTGGGAAGGGATCACAGATCTCATGGCACTTAGTCATGTATCTTTGCCAAAAGACTGTGTTTCATCTTAAGCCTCAATGATAAGAGTGAAACATTTTTCTTTTCTATAGCAAGGGAATGCTGGCTTGCTAACACCCTGGCAGCACAGTGTGCACGATGGAGAGTCCAGGGATCTGAGAGCAGCATTTTCTCTCCCTAATGGCCCATGGCTTGGGAAAATTTGCCTTGGGTTTCTATCTGTCCTCAAGGAAGGAATACAGAGTGGCAATGACATTGTTAAAATTAATCTCTCTATTCACTGAGTACATTACTTTAATTTCAGTTCTGAGATTAATGAACCTCATTTTTGATGCACAGACTCATGATTCATTCTGAATGTTTTTGCTGCCTAGATATCCCTATAGTTACCTACCCAGTGTGACCCTACTATCCAAACACTTCAGAATTATTAATGAATTATGCTTTCAACAGAGCCATAAGGAAGCAGTATTCAAATGTATTCCCTTTGCAGAAAGAAATCAAACTAGAATGTGGAAATCCTAATTTCATTGATTCTTAATGCCTTGAACCTGGAACATTTCACATATCCTCTTAAATCAAAAGCACTCTACCTGATTTTAGTTGTGTACATTACAGTAAGGTGACTCATGCCCTAGAAATGCTTCTCGTTTGCATCAACTAGGAAAGGCTGGACAGCTCAGCAGAGAAAAAAAAAATCTCTGCAGGGAAGGTGCTTGAAGTTAGGTTAAAAAATACCAGTCAGTGAGTGGGAGAGAGGCTGTGGCACTGTGCTGCACATGCACTTGCAGACAGGAAGGAATCAAAAGTGTGAGACATCACAGGTTTCAGGAGAACTCCCAAAAGAAACGCTTCAGAGTATTCCGTCCAATTTACATACTGTACAACCTGAAATTAAGGGGGGAAAAAAGGCTCTGGTAACTTCACACATCATTGAAATGAACTCCCTTAGGAGTTTGGCTTGGTTTTTCAGCAGTATGAAATCTGTTTTCACTTTCTAAACAAAATATTGCAACAAAAATAGAAGTAGAGGCAGAAAAAGGTGAGGTTTGTGAGTTCGGAGCTATCCATTTGAATCAGAAGACCATACTCAGTGGGTTTGCTAAAAATATACTCATTAAATCTATTTAGTATTTTTGCTATATTTGAAGTGTTTATCTACAAAGCAAAATATTTCAAGACTGTTTCTAATTTACCTTTTGAGCTAACTTTAAAGCAGTAGAAAACAATACTCAATAAATTGCTTTCCAATAATAAAACAAGTTTACTGATGTTTACCAGATGCCTATCTCTGACAAAATTCAAGAAAATCCAACATAATCATAGAGTCTACTTGTGCTCCAGAGTCCCTTACCAGCACTCCCTAGGGTTATGTTACCCTTCTTGATACTTCTCAGGCTGCTCCTGACTGTGCCACACAAAACAATAGCAGTGAGTAACAGTCAGTGTCCTCTACAAGGCTTGGTAGTCTCTCAATGGAATCCCTGGTATGAGCCACCAGTAAGCAGCTCATCTCTCCAAAAAGTGTTTCAGGTCTTCAGATGGGTGTTTCCACACCTCTTGTCTTTCTAGTATGAGGGGCACAAAACAGCACACAGGATTCCAGGTGCAGCCCCAGCAGTGCCCAGTACAGGGGGACAATCCCTGCCCTGCTCCTGCTGGCCACACCATTGCTGATCCAGGCAAGGATGCCATTGGCCTTTTTGGCCACCTGGGCACACCTTGGATCATGTTCAGCTGCTGTTACCAGCATCCCCAAGGCCTTTTCTGCCAAACAGCTTTCCAGCTATCTGTCCCCAGTCTGTAGCACCACCTGGGGTTGTTGTGACCGAGGTGCACTTGGCCTTGTTGAACCTCATAAAAATGGCCTCAGTCCATCAATTCAGCCTGTCCAGATCCTTCTGCAGAGCCTTCCTGCCCTCCAGCAGATCAACACTCCTGCCCAGCTTGGTGTCATCTGCAAACTGACTGAGGGTGCACTTGAGCCCCTTGTCTATATCCTTGGTACACATATTAAATAGGACTGGCTCCAGTACTGAGCCAAATAATTCTATTTCTTTTAGCCTCCATTTGACAGACCAGCCATTTGACCGGATTGAGTTAGACTGAGATAGGCATTATCGTACATACATAATGAAAATATTTTCAGTTATTACTGAAACTGCTAAGATCCAAATAATAACTTTAAGTGACTGAGAAGGAACTTTAGCCTACCATGACTCACTGCTCCAACTGTCTAGCTGAGCACCTTCGCATTCTGTGCACCTCTAAATCAGGGGGAAGCAGACACTACTTGCTCTTTCCCAGACATCTGCCTCTGCACTATATTCATTACTGTGATGTTTAAAACCATATGTAAAATTTACTGCTAACCTCTGCATATTGTGTAGCCTTATCAATGATCCCTTTCCTTTCCTTTCCTTTCCTTTCCTTTCCTTTCCTTTCCTTTTTGTCCTGACATCTCATCAGGATTTAAGCATATGAAGAGTATACTTCAGATCTGCAGATCTAATGATGCAACCTTCATGTAGGCAGGCAGTGGCTGTTTATCCTGAGTGGACTCAGTGCATGGCTGGGTTTAGGTTTAGGCAAGACAAAGCCTGTGAATGCCTCAGGAGTTAGTTTCACAGTGTATTCCCTTCCGGTTTTTTTAGTTCTTTCATATGCAGAGGTCAATACTTTTGTAGAGATTATCCTTTTAAATCAACGCCAGCTGACTTAAACTCAGATCAGCTTACACAAAGTCTGATGGTATTTGAAGCTGCATGAGGAATGTGTGTAAGCAGGGAATTTCATGCTGAAAGTTGGCCATTAGTGTAGATCCAGACTCTGTTAAAGCATTTTGCAGCTTCTTTAGTGTCTACATATGACATGCCAGTGGATTTACAACATGCTGTGACAGCCCCTCCAGCAGGACAGTGCCATTAATCTTAAAGCAGACTACTGAGATCAGCGCTGATTTTGTGTTCAGATCCCCAAAACCAGGATCCTGTGCCCAGCAGGACTGTGATGGAATAAGCTTGTTCCAGAGCCACAGGCCTTAATCTCAGCCTGGACTCCCCTACCTCATATTTAATCATAATACTTTTCACTGCTCCTCTGCAGGCTGTGATGTGGTGACTGAAGACAGAGTCAAGCACTTAAGCACATGATTAACCTAAAGCGCTTGAAGGGAATTGTTGACTTTAGGAGAGCTGCTTGTATGCTTGGAGTTAAAATGCATTCAGGTGCTTCGAAGTTCAGTTAATTATCATTAAATACCTGCAACACAGCAACGTGGAGATGACACAGCCGCAGGTTTACTGCAGAATATATCCCCTGGAGCAGCAATTGCAAATCTTGGCTTTAGGTGCACCTTTTAGGTACATATTTCAGCATTAAGTCAAGAGGATCTTTCACTATTATAGAAGACTATGATAGGCTCAATATGCAAAATAGGAATACACTTAACCTGCCTCCAAGATGTGCTTTGCTTCCCACAGAATAACATTAAAACAAATAAACTTGTTGAAAGGAAAGAGATGCTGGTAGTTAATTAGAGAGTATTGAAAACTTTGTAAGGGAAGGGGCCAGTCGTGAAAATAAAGTAAAGTAAAATAAAGNTGAAGTATGGGCAGGATCCCATGCTGGGGTCCTGCCCGCGGTGCTGAGGACACTCTCGCAGGCCCCCCTGCCGTTCGCAGGGAGGGGGATGCGGAGGATGCGGGGGATGCGGGGGCTCAGCCAGCGGCTCCCGCGGGGCAGCAGCGGCCCCTGCCGGCCCCGAGCCGCAGCCCCCGCCCTCATCCCGGGGGCACAAACATTTTTTTTGTCAGGAGAAGTCCCTAGATAGGGCCGGGACTCCGCCAGCGTCCGTTCCTTCCTTGCCCCCCATAATGCTGCGGGTGGTGGCAGGGGTGCTTTTCTGCGCATTTGCCTCACTTACTCTCCTTGAAAAATACCAAGAAAGAGCAAGTTTGGCTGATGGTTCCCTCATCAGTGCACTGAAAACCATGATTTCCAGGATAGGTTAAATTATGCAGGGAGAGAGGCAGGAAGAGGGGCTAAGAGGAGATGTGAAAATGCAAGACACTTTCGGTGATTTGCATTTTAGTTTCTTGTATTGATTACTGCGAGATCCAGGGAATGAAAAAAAAAAAAAAAGCAATTGGCAGTCTCCAACTCCAAATATTTCCAAAATGATAATACGTTTTATTAATCGAGGTTAAAGGAACCTCATTTGGCGAGTCTTAATGAAAACATAGGGTATGTGTTAACTAAAAATCACTTCAACATAGCAAATTGAGATACATTGGAATTCAGGGCAAGCAGCTGTCAGTACATGGGTTCCAAGTGCCATCTACTGGGCACATCCAAAGCTGGAAAGGGGCAGAGGTGCCCATCGCAGTGTGTTAAAGGTTTAATGTAAAAATACATACACACAGAATTCTCTGTAGACACAACAAGTGTTTTGGCATATAAATACAGCATGATAGACCACAAGCATGATTCATGTCACAAACACCACTCCCAAGCACCTAAAAACTAAAGGTCACATTGAAAAAGGATAGACTGTGAAGAAAAGCCAAATAATTCCTTGGGACTATAAAAGAGTTACAAACAGAAAATGTCATCATCACCCCTGAGTGAGTTACTTCCCGCCCCCCAGCCCCAAAAGTACAAACCAAAAGAAGCCTAAAGGAAACAGGAATACATCACAACTTTGGCTCACAATGTGAGCCACGCAGGGCAAGTGCATTGCAGTCACCAGGGCTTTCTGTCCACTTCACGTTTTGGGCTGGAGTCAGTCTGGCAGTCCCGCCTGGCTTTTCTGAGTAAGCATCCTTCACAGTTGATGACTTGGAGTCTCTATTTCTGTTACTTTCTTTCAGCACTGCACCAGAACCAGAAGGGATCAACCCCTTAAATTAAATAAGAGTCCCTGCCAGAGGGAACCCACAGCACACAGCCTGAATTTGAGGAAGCAAATGTTCCTTTAGGAACAGTGTTAGCAGAACAGGCTTTTTGGGTCCTGGACTAATAAAACTTCAGATTATTCTGCAAATTAAGCAGTCTTTTGTGAGCTTACAGGCCCCTTCTAAGTTTCTTTGATAAGCTACAAAGCAAAGCTACCATGCAACTTAAATTAATTTATCTTCCATTGCATCAGATTAAGAGTACACATATGGTAATTTCCTCTGTCCTTCCCCTTCTCCATCTCTCTCTCCCACAGACATCTCCCATCTCCCATCTCCATCTCCCAAGGCTGTGGGTATATAGACAAACAATCAAGCTTTTTTGTTGGTTTCTTTTCAGTGTTGTTTCATTTTAATTGGACCAGTGGGAATTGGCCTACTTAGTGAGAGAAGCTTTGAAACTTTTTGTTTAAATAAATCTTATTCCAAATTGTGAGGAATAGGTAGAACTGGGGAAAAAAATTACAAACTCCCTTAAATCTAACAAAAAGGTTAACCAAAATGGCACACTGATGCAAGGTACTAACCATTTTATTTGGGTAAATTTAATTGTGTGATTTCTAATATGGACATATGTATAACTTAGAAAAAGTTGTCATTAATTTACAGTTCAAAGTAAAATCATTTTGAAAAATGAGACAAGGATTTCCTAATTTTGAAAATATTAGTATATTCTTAATTTTGAAAAATTATCTGAGCAATCTTTAACTTCAGAGGATAATTTTCACCCATTTCTATGACATGTTTTGTACCAAAAAAAATTCACTTTTTAATAAACCAGTTTCTCAAATAGTTACTAAACCACTACAGCTTTTTAGCAACTATAGATTTTTCATCAGATCAGAATAAAAGCAAACTCAGCAAGAAAGCAATTTCCTGAGACCATACTGGATAAATCCAGAAATCCATCTCTGTCCCAAAATATAATCAGTGTTACATAATCTACAATCACCAGAAAAAGATAAATCAGCACCTGTCAACTAATGAGGAAGGGTTATCATTACATTATTCCATAGTAACAGCACTTTCTCCTTTCCTCAAAAATCACTTTTAGAAACCTGCTTTAAATACCTATCAGAAAAGACTGCTGTTATAAAATATAAATTCCCATGCTATAAAGTCTCTTAAGATTCTTTCTCTAGAACCACATTCTAACAAGAAAACAGTAAAACTGCATACTTTATGAAAGATAAAAATACTTTACTTTGGCAGTTAAGAAAAGGGATTGTTCTGGGTCAGTTATTCTGTTTTTGTTGACACAGCAGAGGCAGTGAAAGGAAAGATCTGCCAGATGCTTCTGAACCACTGTTACAGGACAGGAAGACACATTCCCAAATTTTGAAGTTTACCAGAGGTCTGGCCCCAGTCCATGGGTCAGGTGTTTACTGCAAGGGCACTCATCTATTTTGCAACTTTGCTTTCAAGTCAGGCAGCATCGCCCTCTACCCTTGACCACACACCCTTAATCTTAGATAAATGTACAAGAGAGCCATTGCACATTCTTCCTTACCATTCTCCATGATTTCTTCTCTGTTTCCTCCTTCACTGCTTCCTTTCTCACACTAGTTTAGGTGTGAGCAAGTGAGCCCTGTGAGCCTTGCACCCAGAGCAGGCTAGAAGACCTGCAGCACACAGCAATCTTACTATGCTGTATTTCTATAAAATATCCATCATTTCTGCTCCCACCACCACCATTGGTCACCATGAATCCTCTGGAGGGTGCTCCACAGAATTTTGCTGTTTGCTTAAATATATCTTTGGAATCCACCAGTGCTGTCAATTTTGATTAAGCAAAATACCCTAGGGGTCTAAAGGAGAGCAGAAACTGCAACCAGTTTAGAGTGCAAATCTCTCCAGCTGCAAAAAAAACTTCTCAGCGCTAATTATTTAATCATGCTCAGGTGGAGAAAGTGGTTATCCTGAATTTGCCAGAATGAATATGTGAACCAAGCTTGTTCTGCCTGAAATTTTCTTTATAAGCACAGTAGTGGTCTCCTGTCTGTATTAAGTTTTTAGGTGCTTCTCTTGACTTCTTTTACTTTCTTTGGCTTCCCAGCTAAAACGCTGAAACAACTGCCCATGGTCCTACTTGCCTGGCACTGTCAGAGGAAGAAGGGAGTGATTTAATAACTAAAGGCTACAGAAATGTTTTCAGCCAAAACAACAATAAAATTCCAAAGTTCTCTGAGATTTGATTCATGATGTTTACAAAACTGGTTCTGTGACCTCCACTTGTCATTGCAATCATAAATAACTGGCTGTCTCCATCTGTTCTTTTTTTTTGTTTGTTTCTCATTCTCCACCCTGTGTCTCTTACTTCACCCTTAAATCATACATTCTAAGGAAGAGAGACCATCTTTTCACAATAATCAACAGTGCAGAACTATGTGTGAGCTGGTAGGTTCTTCCCTAACACAAGCAATGACTACTCAGAACAGCAACAGTGAGTGGAAACTGAAACACCCTTTCTGTGCCTCCCCTGCAAGCAGTTAGCATCACGTCACTGTGGTTTGAGCTGCACAAGGTACATGGGCAAAACAGAGACCCTGCAATTGTACAATTGCATTCTAGTGTTCAGCTCTGCACTCTTCTATTTTCAAACAATATTAAGCAGTTTGCAAATGTGATACTTGGAATTTAACATGCCATTTTAACCACCATTTTACCAACTTCAAGTATGGGGTACTTAAGCTTAATGGAACAAAAAAAAAATACTGTAAGAAAATCATCATCTCAAAATATGGTATGCTCTAGTATTGAAGGAGGCACCTTCTGTGAAGGCAAAAATCCCTGCCATTGCATATTATTACATCCAAATGTAAGAAATTCCAAGGTGTTTGGTATAACCAATCATAGAAAGCTCAAGTAAATTTTTCTTTGTGACCAGTTTCACTCATAATTGGTTATACAACCAATATATTAGTAAGGACAGATAGAGAGATTTCAGACAGAAAGAAGTTGTTTAAATCTTTTATTGGAACATATAAAGAGTAATAATCATTTTTTAATAAGCCAAATTACACAAAAACTAAGAGGGGGAGGGGAATGTAAAAGCCTTTTAACAAATGAAAATTAGAGTCAGCACTAGTTTTAAAGTTAAGCTACTGGCAACCATCCATATCTAATAAAAGCAATTTTATCAACACTACCCACCAAGAACTTTATTTCCCTACCCCAATATCCCCATGTGCTTAAAAAGTAGCCATGAAAATTCCTACGCATGTTGTATAGCTAAAATATAAGACACCAGTTAATGAACTATGTACCCCTAGATCTGAATGGGAAAATATGTCACATATGCTTAGATAACATCAGAAATAGAAAAGTCATGGGAAAGGAGCTGAGAAACTACATTAGACTAAGAAATCTAAGATAAAAATCTAGCCCAGACCTCTAAGGGCACAGGTCTTTGAGGTCTTTCACATGACCAAATTATTTCATCATTCACAGCGTTCAGGGGTAATTCAGTCTGGGACTGCTTACTTAGTAAACAGCTTTCTTTTTTACAGGCCCATTTCACTTTGCTGAAAATGCTGCTATTCTGCACTGCATTCTGCTTGGACATGTGGGAAAAAGTGGTAGAGGCTGGAATATTTCTGATCTATATAATCTCAAAGGAAGTGGATGACCTCAGCAGCTGGAGATCCTGAGCTGGCCTCTATCTATCTGTCTGTGGTTTTGATAATTTCTAGGCAGAATTTCAAGACAGGTGGTTTGTGTAACACTCTTTAATTTGGCTTTTCCTTTTGGCTTACCAGAAACCACATCCCAATCTCAGTACCATGTAAGCTGGGCTTGTGTGAACTCAAAGGCTATTTCTGGAGGGACAGAACAAGCACAGAGTAGAAGGGATGGTAAACTTTAAATACAGAGTTAGGGTGAGGAAAAACCCCACTGCATCATCTGGTGTCTGCAAAGACCCTAACTATGCTAAGGACATTGGATGAACATAGCTTGCTAAGAAAACAAGAAGTTATTGTACTTACAAGAACTTAGGCTAACGAACATAGTATTTGATTATGTACCAGCATTTGTGTCTGTCTTGTCAACCATTTGCTTTTGGGTACTTTTGATACATAATACATGTTGTTAATATTTTGTATATTTATTCCCAATTATGCTGAAAGAGTCACAGATTTTGACAATGCAAAATAAACCCTCTAAATTCAGTATTGCTGTGCAACAGGTCAGTGGTAAGCAGATACAAAAGAGTATCAGGGAAGGCTGGGAGAATACTGAATCACAGCAGACGCGCAAATTTCACAATAATAAGAAAAATTAAATCATTTCAGAGATCAGTATGTAAAAATTAATCTTTTATTTTCATTATTTTAACAATGAAAGAACTCCCCATGTGATCTACATTTTTCATATGGTTGAAACATGTAAATTTAGAATTAAAATTATATTTTAAAATATATTATAGCTCTATTTCAAAGAACACTCAGGCAGACCTGTTTTCTCCTTTTCTCTTGTGTATCTTTTCACACATCTTTTTCTTGTGTTGGTCTTTCAGGGTCTGAATCTGCGTGGCTGAAGTTAGTTGAACTTATGTTGTTGGCTCCACTGAAGCAGGTTATGACTCCAAACTCTCTCTGTCTGCAATTGTTCTGATACCTGTACCTCTTCTTTTTGCCAGGATCTGAATAGAAACAATACCTTCACATGAAAAGTCCTTTACTCAAACAGTAAATCTTGGAGAACCATCATCAATCCTGGCATGAAACATTCCTTTATTCTGATTTTGCTGTTAAATAATTTAATGTTTCTAACCTGTACAGATAGAATATGTAAACTGCACCTCCTTACAAACAGGGTTACGTCACCTTCATTCCCTCAATTAAGTATGAAATAAATGGCACAGCAAGACATGTAGGGATGTCAGTTTGTGTATACTTTGTATCCTCTTTGTAGTACATGCAGGTTGGGTTAACCAGGCAGGTGTTCTCTTCATTATACTTTAAGTACTTGCTTTTTGTATCTACAAATGCAATGAAAACACAAAAGAAGGCTTCTAATAGCCCTTCATCAAGCCAGCCCAAAAATGAAGGCTAAGTTAAAGCTGAAAGGCTTTTGCAGGTACAGAGACTGGTATATAGCATGGTAAGAAGTTAGTGCACGTGCACTAACAAGCAGATGAATGCTTTTGCTACTACAGTTCATTCTAAGTCTCCTGTTTCTGCTGCCACAGATTGAATATATTGAATAACCTAAGCACAGTTTTGTGGGTGGAACTCCATCCACTCTCAGCAATTTTAACAGCACAGCTATTCCAGTCACACATCATGACTCATCACATTCCTCCTGGCAAAACACTGTACTCCAGCTAGAGAAATGCTGCCAAGAGGTTATGTTTGATTTGTGACCAAGAGAAAAGAAACCAGGAAATATTAAAATGAAGGTAGAAAACTCTGAAAGTAGGATGAAATACCCCTCCCCTCAATGCACAAAACTGCTGAGCTTCATTACGCGGTTCTTGGGGATGCTAGTAAGTTATGACTTGGTTTGCTCTTGCTCAAAATTCAGCACATCAACATGGTCAAGTTATGGCCAGCATTATCTAAATGTTGACATCATTCAAACAGAATCTCTCAAGATTCTCCATGAATCAAACAGATTGTTCCAGGTGTAAGAATGCCTCACACTTATACCAGCACCAGATAAATATCAAACCCTATTTATTCCCAGTCTCTTACTTCAACACAGAAGGATGTAATTCATACTCTATGTGACTTTGAAGGACCAAGGTATTTCTGAAATCTTAATGCAGTGAAAATAGAATAAACTGAGTTTTACTAGAGTGAAACTGGATCAAAAGAGAGATGATCTTCAAATAGTGATAATGAACCTTAACTACATGCAGCCTTGAACCCTTCTACTATTAGACTGTATATACTTCAGGCACTGAAGGTAAAAGATTTTAACTTACATATACAAAGGGCAAGGTAAACTACACATTTTATCAACTGTTAGGTCTTTTAAATAGCAGGGATGAGAACTCCCAAAGGCACTGCTGACAACATCATTCAAGTCATCCAGTAATTGTGATCCAGCCTACAAGACACACAAAGAAAACTTTTGTATATGAAACATCATTTCAGAATCTCACAAGACCAGAAAGCTCTCAGTGTTTCAAAAAGAGATTAAATGTTAACTCCATTGGTCTCTTTTGTCTGAAATTCACTCTTTCTATGAAATTCAACACCACACAAAGAGCCAGAATCAGGATTAAGGATCTCATAAAGCCCATTTAATTCCTTTAAAAGGCTTCTGTGCAGAAATGAATTCCAGTCTGAGAAAAGTTGTACTATTCACAAAAGTGGGGTGGGAGGAGAAGCTTTAGAATTACTATGAAAACCCTGTGCTCCAGGAAACTTTTTAAACTTTCTTTTGAAACATACTTCTTTTAAATGGATATGTATGTTCTTTAAAACAAGCATTGAAAATGGAATCATAAAATGCTTTCTTTTAAAAAATTATAGCTATTTAAATAAATTTCTCTGTTGCTACTTACTCCAGAGTGATAACAAAATTACAAGAATCAGGTCAAAGTCAGCCAGTAGTACAAGGGCTTTTGGTCAGGCTTACCATTTGCAGGGATTCTCCCTAAAATTAGGGAAATGGTCTTCCATTGACAAGAAATAAAAGGTAGAGAACTGTAAGATAGTGAGTCCCCTGTAATATGCTCTTCATGTACCCTGCAGGAGGTTGAGCTCAAGGAAGACAGAGAGAAAGAATAAAAGAACAACAACAAAAAAATAAGATGACCTAATATTAAATTTCTACACTTCAGATATAGTCTTACTTGGGGACCTCCCTATGAGTGCTCACAGCTCTGTCTGGTGATAAAACTGTTACTGTGTAGTTGATTTATGTCTCTATTTAATGCATTACATGAATGGAGTGAGCAGTGCATTTAGTGAAGGGACAGGGAGTCACTGGTGATGTAAGCATGCTGTTGAGCTATTGCTAATATGTCAGAGAGCAAGAGCAACTTTGGTGCCTGTGCCAGTCCCAGCCAGGCTGAACCTCTTCATAAGTTTAAAAACAGAGCTTTTTAAATTGTTTTATTTGTTTTGGTTTTTCTTCTTTTTTCCAGTTGGAGTAAATTCCAACATTACTATTTGGGCACAAGCCAGCCTAATGCTCGGTATGCCTGGGAGTCATGGGGCATTTGCAAATGCTGCACGGCTGCAGGAAACTGTCCCTGGGAACTGCAGGCTCTGAGCTTCCCATTTCTTACCTCAGGGAAAGGAGAATACCCCAAGCAGGAAGGGTCTGTTTTGTGGAAGGAATGTTCATATAACCCTGTACATCACTGAACCCCAGAAGAGCTAAAGCTCCGGAGAAACAGCAATGTGAACACAACAACAGCCAGACAACTAACAGCAGCCAGCAACAGAAGGGGCTACTGAAGGCTGCCACTTAAAATAAAGGATTCAATGTAATAATTTCTCTATTATCTAAAATCATATGGGACTGGCATAACCCAGTAAAATATAAAGCTCTGTCCTAGGGAGATGCGGCCGCTATCGCATGGCAAGTAACTGCACAAACTCAGGAAAAATGCTATGGTACACAAGAAAATCAACTGCATTTATTTTCTAAGAGACAAAAGAGTTTGCTTAATGTGAACAGAACATATTAAGGTACTTAAGAGAGGAGCTTTGAAGAAAATTTGTCTGTTTGGAAAATTTCTGTTCTTTTGACTGAATTCTGCTACTAAAATCTAAAATCACACATGACCCCATGCTGTAGACTCTCCTGGAACTGGGGCTCACTTGAAAAAAATCATCAGAAAAATCAAGATATAAGCATTGTCAATAGTAAAAACTTTACATCAGAAGCCAGTATTTGTTTCAACAAGTATTAATAACTGGAACTCTTCATGTCATTGCAGGAAAAAAATTTATTTACTAGATTTTTTTTTAGTTACATACAATATTTTCATTGTAATTATGTTATTTCCGTCTGCTGTACTTCAGGAGAGTAAAACTACCAGGATTCCTTCATGCCTTTAGTCACAAGGTGGCGACGTCGGAAGCAAGAAATGTGATGGAGACCAGGAACAGATTAGCACCCTGAAATGCTTCCACCACACTTTGGAGAAAATAATAAATCATGGGTAAACTCTGATCTGTATATTTATGTGAAAATTCACGCACTGACTTGAAATGAAAAGCAATTAAAAGAAATGTCAGCTCAGGACTATAAATCCCCTAATGCAATATAATCCTTGAATTATAACCATTATAATCCTTGCAATATAAACATTCTGGTGGGAATTCAACACACCTGTGCACACCTTTTCACCATATCAAATTCATTATGTAAATAAGATGAGAAATAATTGACTTTCCTTTCTAGGGTTTCCTCTCCTTATGGTTTTGTGAACAGCTATTTTTAAAGAAATATATGGAAGCAATTACAAGATCTCGTTAAAAGAATGCAAAAGTATGTCAGCAGAATGAGTTCCAAGGTAACAGCAGTTTTCTGCCACAGACCAAGCAAAGCAGAGAAAATTTAACACATGAATCTTGTTATTAAAATGCATCTATAAGCTTACTAGCTCTGAAGAGAATCCAGCATCTTGTTCAAAGAGGCTTTATGCAGAAAACCAGCAGAAGCTCATTATTCACAGTACCATGGGTTAAGGCTGGAAAAGCCCTTTAGGATCATCAAGCCCAACCACCGGCCCAGCCCCACCGCCATGTTCACCACTAAAACCTGTCCTCAAGGGCTACATCCACACGTCTTTTGAAGGTTTCCAGGGACGATGACTCCGCCACTTGCCCGGGCAGCCCACTCCAATGCTTCACCATCCTTTCAGGGAAGAATTTTTTCCCGATGTACGACTTAAACCTCTCCAGGCACAACTTGAGGCCATTTCCTCTTGTCCTATCCTTGCTACGCCCTCCTTTCAGGCAGTTCTAGAGAACGATAAGGCCCTCCCGAGCCCACTTTTCTCCAGGTTAGCACCCCCAGCTCCCTCAGCCGCCCCTCACAAATGCATGGCGTTTGCTCCCAGGGCTGCTGAGGAAGGAGCGCCTCAGACCAGCGGCGGTCTCTGCCTGCCCCGCTGGGAAGGTGCTGTCTTCCACAAGCAGACTTTTGCCGGGAATGCACCGAGGATGGGCCGTAAACAATTAAACCACCGCACGACAGCGCTGCCTGAGACCTCCGGAAGGGTGCTGAGGCAGGACTCGAACCCGCAATCCCTGGCTCGCCTACCACTGCGCACCAACGCAAACACAACCCTCCTCCCAACCCCCACCGCGGCGTGACTGCACTTCCGTAAACATAGCGGCAGGATGAGTGACAGGCGCAGCGACCAATCGCGACGCGCGCGGCGGCGGAGGAGGGGGGAAGGACGGGCGGGGCGGGGGGG
>VXBI01004851.1:553864-572797 GCA_013397375.1 Toxostoma redivivum
GCGGCGCCGGGGGCCGGGGTGTCCCGAGCCGGAGCGGCCCCGGGAGCGGCAGGCCTCAGACCCCAGACCCCATTCCTTCAGGCCACTTCTGCGTGCCCTGAGTAAGGTGCGGCCTCTCGAGAGGTGCGTGATGAGTTTCGTTTGGTGCTGGTTTCCGCGTGAGTCTCCTAATGGTGCTGCTAAGTCATAAGCACGTGGAGCAAAGTGTGCTCTTCTTCTCCCCTTTGAATGGCACAGTGTAATAAGGGCTTTGTTCTGCCGGTTTGTATTTAGGTGCGTTGCTACAGCCTTCCGATGGCAAAACCAGCTGTCAGAAGATACGAAACAAGAAGTAGGAGAGCAGGGACAGAGCTGCCATCATCCAAATCCCGAGTGGATTGGAGACGCACGAGACGGGCGCTCGTACTGCACGACAGCACTGAGGAATCCTCAGCCAGCTCTGAGGAGCAGGACGAGTCCACCACGTCGGAAAGCGAAGCAGATGAACAAGTAGCTGCGAAGCGCAATTTTCTTTCAGACGGGGAGGAGGAAGACCGCGCTGGGGAAGTGACAGAAGATGGTGACGATGAGCGCGTCGTGCCTGGGAGGAGAAAGAGGTCGAGCACCTCTGTCATGTACGACAGCGATGAAAGTGAGGGCAGCGACATCCTTGTTAGAAAGGTTCCTGCCAAGCGCCGCTGTGTAATGGTTGACGGTGAGAGTTCTGAAGAAGAGCAGCCTGATAAAACATGCCCTGCAGAGAATGCTTCTGCTAGTAAGAAACAAAACGTGCTTGCAAAATTGAAAGAACTTGTAAGACAAAGCGCAGCTCGGAGGTCCTGCAGCAGTGCAAATTGTGAGGTGGGGGTTTTATCTTTGAAATTTAATTGGAGAAAATATTTAATGTGAGGAAAGGTTAAGGAGATATAGATCAGTGGGATTTTTTGGTTTTGAATGCATGACGGAGTAGTAGTTCTGTAATATTTTAACAGTCACGTTAACTGGATAACTATTGACTGCTGAAAATCTATCAAATTATTTTTCTCAGGAAGCAGAATACCTGCTGAAGTGTCTTGGAGATCTCATGTTAGCTTAATTCCTAGAAGTAGACTGAAGAGAGTTACATGGAGATAACTAATTTAAAACTGACAGTAATTGTCATCTGCGGATGATCTACATCTAAGAATGATGTATTCTTTGGAAATGCATGCTTTCTTGTTAATTGAACAAATGGTGTTATGAGATGATCAGAAATCTTAGCTGATGTATGTAGTATTTTGTCTGTGCAACTACTGAAAATTCTTGTGTTTGAAGTACTTTTTAAAATTTAATTAGGATTCTAATAGTGAAGCATCAGTAGAAGAGGAACCACCCTGTCAGTTGCCCCTCATACCATCAGAAGGAAGTGAAACTGACAGTGGCAGCATAAAGGATTTTATAGTAGAGGAAGAGGAAAACAACGATGATGATGACGACGTTGACAACACAGAGCATGTGAAGAGTGAAAATCAGCCACATCAAAAGCAACCAAATCCATCAAACAGTGAGCTGCTGGCACACTACATCCCACAGTGTAAGATCAAAATTAGTGATAATTCTTCATGTAAAACTAGCTCGTAGTACTGTAATAAGAACTAATGGACTAAATACAAATGCTAAGGAGTAGGATATGATATTTAAAAGCAGATACCTAAAAGGTTTTAGTTTATTATGAAAGCATTCTGATTTCCACAGAAAACTTTCACAGTATTTCGGTATCTAATTAAAGAGAGGGTATAAGTTGGGGAGGAGAAAGCAAAACCTTATTGCAGAGATTTTTTTTCAGTTGGTCTGATTTAGGATGAAATAGGCTGCCTGTGATGCATTCATTCCTGTGGAGACCTGAAAGCATCAATTCTTCATCCTACAGTCTTGCGATTTATCCTAAGAGCAGCTATATTAATCTCTCCAAATTCTGTTCTCACAATTAGTTTGGGGCTTAGGATTTTATGTTTTAGATTTTTTTGTTTGGTTGTTTTTTTGTTTTGGGGGTTTTTTATGTATTTTTATTCCATAGTGGTAAGACTTGGGACCAGAGGTCTAGAGGGGTTTCTGACTTCACTGGCCAGTCTCGGCCAAATTACACAGAGCAAGAAAACTATTCAAGTTGTTCTTTTATGAAAACCAGTTTCTGAATGGAGCAGAGAGATTTGAAGCAGAACCTTATGTCAGTTATTTTCTTCCATATTTTGTTATTCAGACTGGACAATCGGTGCTAGTGTAGGTAGGTAGTCACAAGCATTTGTGGTACTTCTTCCCCAGTGAAGACCTTTAGCAAAACAACAAACAAAATGCAAGCAAAAAACTCATGACCACAACAGCCATCTCTGGCCATCTCTGATTTATGTTATTTTCTGCTATTTGTAGAAAAAATTATTCACTTCTCTTAGTGTTTGTAGTTCTTACTGTGGACTCTTCTTGCTGGAAGCACATGTGACTTTAGGATTCTAAAATTCTGTAGGATCACTGGGGTGAGAAGCACAATTTAAAGGCAAAATCCTATAGGTGTGGATGTTGTCCATTGAAATTTTTTCTTAATCTCTATTTAAATAACTTTAAAATTCTAAACTTCCAATACGGGAGAAGAAGAATTCTCACAGGACTTCTAACATGGCTTTTTTTTCCAGATTTTTTTCCTTGCTTTGGTAAATTTTGATTGTATTGCTTTCTTCCCAGTATCTCACTGTGATCATTATGTACACTTCAAAAGAATAGTAAAGGCTTTCCTCATAAATGCAATTGATGACAGTTTTCTGAGCTCATTATATGGTAAGTAAATTGCATTAAATATATATAAATGCATTCAGAGTTATACAAAGCCATTTATTCTAGGGAAGGGTGTTTCTCCTGATTAGAGTATAGAACTGAGGGTCCTGAAATCTATGGTTTTCCTGCTATATAACTTTGGTGAGAGAGAGCAGAGGCGACTCTATCTGAAAATGATACAGTAATCTTGGAAAAATGTGTAGACTTAATTCTTGAGCACAGAAAGCCTGAAATGCCTTCTTGAGATGTAGGAATGTGTTTCTGTGTTATTAATCAGTAGTAACCTTTCCAGCATGGAAACCAAATTAGTTTCAAAGCAGATATCTCAATGAAAACATTGCAAGGTCAGCTGGTTTGTCAAAATCTCTTGTGCTTCACAGCTTTTTTTTCTTGGGAATTTGATAGATAATGAATGCTTTTAGTTATGGAGATGATTCTATATCAGATTTTTTTCTTTTTTTTGACACATCAGATAAATAAGCTTCAGCTGCAGTCAGTACTTGTCTTATTCTTTCTGAGGAAGTGCTTTTTGGCATTTGGCCTAGTGGGGCTGAATAACAGCCTCACACATAGTTTCATAAGCACTGTAAAGATGGGATTAAGGAGAGGACTCTTAGTGTCAGATTGTGGAAGGAGTCAGTAAAGTGCCAAGACTGAAGGTTTTGGTGTCATCAGGAACTAAGAGGGAATGGGGAAACTGAAGTACACCACAGACCTCAGAATAAAGGCTGTATACTCTTGGAGCTAAAAATGTCTTTTATCTACCACTGCTGGTTCTTTCAGGTGTTTGGTTTGGTTTGTTTCAACAAGTGAAAACAAGCCTTTGAAAAGTAATAAGTAAACACTGCCAGATTAATGTTGTAATAGCTTCCTTCTATTTCAAATTATATCTGCTCAATAAAATGTAACACTTTACTGCCAAGTTGCTGGAAGTAAATGAGCTCTGCAGGTGAGCTGGAGGTTGTACATGAACATTGTATGAACGTAGCTTAGCATTACAAAAATCTATTTTTGTAACGTAGAATGGATTGTTCTGAGTTAATGGAAGTGAATATCTTCATTAGTTTTGACTCAAGAGCAGCTGCTGTAGTATTGGAGTTCACACTTGCTTTTTATTGGGAGGGGTTTTGTTTTTTGGTCTAGCACAGCCTCTTCAAGGTCATATGGCAAATATGTGTGTAAAGTGAATATGGGAAAACAGTTAATTGCAATTATGGTGGCTATAATGACAATTAACTACTTTTATATTGAAAGCTAGATAGCCAGTGGTCCTTCTCAGGTCTGCCTTTTTTTGGATAACAGCTTTGCTAGAAGGCATGGGAAGGTAGCTGAATTAAGTTTTATGTCTGTTCACACTGAAGTTCCAGGGCAGTGTACATTGGCCTGCTTCTAGGGAAGTCCTGTTTAATTCCTGGAGTCCAGCATGTATTTGGGAAACAGTAATAGTGGTAGTTTTACTCATCCTCACGCTTTCTTATTTATTTTGCTTGAGTAAGTATTGGAAGTACATATGCTGCCTAACTCAAGGCACCTGACTCTGCTACTGAAGTAGAGGTCAGTTTCACTGTGATCTTTATAAGTGACAAAGAGATTTGTCAAAATTTCTGCTCTGAAGTAGCTCAGAGCAGTTTGTTTTTGAGGATTCCAACCACTTCCCTTATACATTTTGAACAACTTAAACAGATTGGTTGAAAAGCACAACATTCCCCCACATGCTTCCTCCTTTTCTATTATTTTAAATGGGATTGAGTGAATGGATCTCCATTTGGGATGAGAGCTTTTGACTTGTTTGTAGAGTTTATTCACTTACCCCTTTTAAATAATAAAATGTATCCCTTTATCAAGATGCATGGATCACTTTTATGGGTAACAGTAGCAAATGTATTCAATAAGGGTTTAGTAAAATCATTCATAGTTCTTAGCATGCAGAAGCATACTGTCCTTGAAAATTTTATTTTAAAAAATTGTACAGCAAAGGGTGGTCAGCAAATTAGTAATGATTCTCACTGAACAGATGGAACAAGACAAAAGAGGTATGCACAAGATATGCTGCTCTCACTTCATTATTTGGACAATCGCTTCATTCAGCCTCGTCTTGAGAACTTAATCTGTAGAAGTCGCTGGAAAGATCGATACAAGGTGTGTAGACTCTAAATGCTGAAATTCTCTGTAAAGGGGCAACAATCACTCTAATTATGTATCTTTTTAATAGCAACTATTATTCTTTAACTTAAATAATCTGTTTGGGTGCTTATATAAATATCAGAAATATTTTACATATTGATAACCAGACAAACATTCAGGTATCAGAACAGAATCTGTTTTCAGCTGCCTAAATGTGTTTCCTGCTAACTTCACCAGATGACATTTGAAGATTTTTTTGTCATTTGCTAATGTTCTAACAAAATTTTTTCCTCCTCCCACCAAAAGATAAACAGTATGTTCATCATGAACCTTCTACTACTACTACAAAAAATGAAGTCAGTAAAGAGCAATTACTTATTGTATGTACATTCCTAGAAGAGTATTAGTGTCATGGGTGTGATGATTTAATAATCACTGTAATAATGAAATTTGGATCTCTTTCATTTCTCTTGGACTAATTTTGTGTGAGTACAGAGTACTCAGCAGCCTGTTTGAGGCATCATTCATTTAACAGAGATTCTTGAATGTTATTTGGAATCTGTTTTTCAGGAGCGTGTGGATTGCTACCCAGATGTTCACATAAGCTTGAAAAATACAGAAAATATGTCTTGTCAGGCCTGTGAAATGAAGCGGTATTGTAAGTTCAATGTGTTGCTCTCTGGAAGGCTTTACAATAGTAAAACTTTGGAAGTGGATGACTTCATGTCAGATGATAAACAGGTAATTTCAAACCAGCACTCTATTTTTTAGTTTTAATTTTAAGTTTTTCTTTTATCGAGAAAATAAATCAGATGTTTTTGTATGATCTTTGCGCTGTTTCCTCCCCACATCTACCCCTTAATGAAAATGCCTTTTACCATTGTGTGTGCCTATAATACCCTTGAGACTTTCCCAGCAGGAATCTTGCATTGATTTGTGGAAAGAAACATGTAAAAGTACCTTTCTGTATGAGGGACAATCATTGCCATTGATTGATTGTTTTCTATTTTGTTGCAAGTAAAGTTTGTTCAACATTGGGTCGCTACCTTTTCTAATTCTGTGCCTGCTCTGCCTCTAGCACTTAGAAGGTCCATGTGCACTCTAACAGTTTTTGTTTACTCTAGGTTCAAACATTGAGTGAAACAGTGCAATGGTCATCTAGCAGTCCAAGTGTGACCTTGTCAGAATTTACTGCTTCATTCTTCAGATTTTTTCCCACATAGCTATTCACTCAGGACAAATTATCTTGGCATCTCAGAATGCATTGACACTTGAAGTTGCTGATCTCCTTTCAAGAAAACTTGTTCCTACCTACATCAATACATTTTATTAGAGCCTTTTCCTCTTTACTGCATTATCAGAATTACTTGTCCAAACTAAAGAACACTTCCATTTAGGTCGTCTTGCATCTATTTCTCTCCCTCGGGTGTCACTGCTAGAACATTTTGGATTAAATTTTTGGGTTTTTTAACTAAAAGGCATTTTTCATGTTGTTACATAATATTCCATTAGGCAATCATTTAAGGTGACTTGATAAGTCACCTAAAATAATTTAATAATAGTCTAATACAATTTGATTTCACACCTGAACCTTTTGAAAACCTTGACTCTCAAGAACCTGGGTGTTTCTATTATTTAGAGATCTTTCTTCAAATTTACAGCTACACATAATTGTTATGATTAAGTATGCATGTGACCTTCAGTAATGCAATTCATGACCTCTTATGATAAATTCAAAGCACATGATTTTTCAAGAATAAAATATTGCTACAGTTGTTTACCAAGCTGATATCCAAGTTCTGCCTTTCTTCCCTTTCAGGAGACACAGATGGTATTTTGTTTGTGAGGGTAAAAGAATTTTTGAACACAGCTGAAGTTCCTCACAGTATTTGTTGAAAATAAGAAAGTTTCAGAACAAGGGAGTTTTTTCAGTATATTTGGTAATGAGGTATAATAGGATTTCTTAAGCAGAAATAAAGTGAAGCCCTTGTCAAACAGGGAGTATACCTTACTGAAGCTAAAACCTGTATTGTTTGGATGTTTGCAAATTCTTTAACTTAGAGATTTGAGAGGTGTCACTATGATTATCATTTTGTCATCACACAGGACTCTGCATGTAATGCAGGAGCTTGAAAATCTGTGCCAGAGTTTTTCTTATATTACACAGCCTTCTGAGCAGCAGATACTCTGTTTTGAAAAGTATGTATGTGCATGATAGTCAAGAAAGCTAGGCTTGTCCAGCAATGCTTTTCTCCTTTTAAATTGTCTTTATTGCAGGAAAACAGTAAGTCCTCTGCAATCATCCCAGCACTGACAGTCCAGTCTGTTATAGTCATTCTTCCTTACATACAAATCACTAATTTAAAAATACTGAGCTTTTCGTGGGAAGTGTGTGCCTTACCTAAATAATTACAGAAATAATTAGTGAACTAGCACAAGAATTTAATCTTTACCTAACTTTCAGCTCAACTGTGGAAATAACAATAGCAATTCCCTCCCTCACTGCTGACCAAATGTTGTCCTGCATAAAGTGTTGGCTGTTTTTCACTTTGGAAAAAACTCGAAATATCCTATGCAATACTGAACTTGCTAGTTCATTTTTGTCATCTTCAGCTTAGCAGTTCAAAATGAGAGCTTTTTTTGCCCTGTGTACCCCAGCATCTGGGGATGTCTGCTATGTGCCTGCTCAGTATAGCTCAGTGGCTGTTAAGCAGACTCAGGAGAGAAAGTAATTGAGCACTTTCCAGTCATTTTTTTATAGTGTCTTGTAATACAACATTTGTGTTCTTATGGTGACCTGCAGTTTAGACTGCTAAAAGTACTGTTCTCAAGTTGTCTTTAAAGCTCTGCTGGCAATGCATTGCATAACTTGTCCTGCCAATTTAGAAAAAAAAATAAAATAAAATAAAAAAGGGCTCACGGAGCTACATAAAACTGCTGTTTCACAAGCTTAATTGACTGATAGAGAAGGCAGTTCAGCACTGACAGATCAAATTGAACGGAAACACATAGTTGGACTATTTTCTATAGATTTGTTTGAAAATACCCAAGGAAAGTGGATGTGAAGAGAACAAAAACAGACCTCTAACCTCCTTCTTCTGCATAAAACTTTCCTTTTCTCTCATCTTTGAAGTATTCTGCTTTGCCAGTAGAAAGAGAAGAGAAACAGCTGTTCCAATTTTGCTTAGGTTTGTAGTGATTGTTCACTGTGTAGGTGTTAATTCTCATTTCCCTCTGATCAGGGGGAATTGCAAGATTTAGAGATACAAGTGTCCCCCACACTTCTTGCTGCTTATGTCACCTGGATTATAAACTGTTTTCTACTCTCAGTCTTGGTGTTCTGTTTATAAACATGCTTAGAGGACATGGATTTAGTCATTACATGTGTTATTGTCCAACCACGCTCCTACATTCCATACAAAGTGATTTAACACAACTTTGGCTGATAGGGCCAGCTTGAGTAGATAAGTTAAGCATTAACACAGAGGGACTGAGAACTGCAAGGGGAAAAAATTAGAGTGAGTACAGTACTGAGATTCTTTCCAAAGCTGCATTCTGAAATAGCATTGTATTTTTAGACTATCTTTCTTGCTTAAAAACACAATACATGGTTACATTTATACGATATTTAGCTATTTGCCTTTGGCATTTCTCCATGTCACACATAAATAAGCTATGAAATGCACTGCCACAGGATATTTTGGAAGGGAAAAATAGTATTGGGTCCCAAAATGGATTAGAAAGGTTCTTGGGGAAGGTTCTTTCACACTATAGAACATGAGATTTGGGATGATACAGATGATCTTAACTCTTGACTGCCAGAAAATGTGTGGTAATCTTATGATCATTCCAATGTTTGTGCTGGATCTTACACTAACTTCCTACATATCTCCTGCTAGCTCTTGTCACAGGGGAGAAAACTGGGCCATCAGTTTGATGCAAGATGGTATCTCCTATTTTATATCACATAATGTTCCAAATGCCACACCTCATTGCTTGGGATACTTGAAAAGTTGTGCAATGCTCTATGAAACACTGCAGCTGAGTTCTTCATTGCTGCAGTATTTGAAATGGTGCTTCTGGAAATTTGAATTAATCAAGGCTCAGCATTAGTTGGTAGGTCTTGCACTTCAGAAACACCTGCAGCACCAAACACAAGCCTTAGCTTTTCAGTTTTGGGGATGCTAGAAAATGGAGCTGTATATAGGTAGAACATATATAATCAGTAGAGAATTAAAATATAGTAGTAAGCATTTTTTTATCTCAAAATGTTTAAAATTTCAGTTAATAACCATTTACTGTAGGTCAGATCAAAAGTTCTTTTAAGTGAGCATGTCTTTTGACTTAACTGATACTATGCCTGGTGACATCCACTGAGCTGCTGGTTAATACATTTAAGAAATTAAGATATATTAATATAGTTAAGAAAATATATAACTAATACATATAAAATCTGTTTACATAATCCTTAAAAATACATTTTTCTGTTACTTTCATTGTTGGCAGATAGAGCTGGTGCTAGGTTGCACAAATAGGTCAGGTGTTTTGGGGAACTGCTCACAGATGCAATCATTTGGTCATGCATTCAGAAAAGCTCCCTGAAAATGTGGGCTGTAAGCCTTAATTAAAACTTAACCTTCTTGTAATTTGAGAGTATTCAGATTACTAGCAATAAAAGGTATCATTTTTGTGGCTCAGAAGAAATAGTTTTGCAACTTAAAATTTGGTTGTTTTGTATATATATATATGTATATTTATTTATATTCGTGTAATGTAAAACAGCAATGCAATTGCAGCTTGCATTACTAATGCAGAGAACTTAGCCATTTACATACTTGTTATGGAAAGGTGTGAAAAAACATCAGTTCAAAACAATGTCCTTGGAGGATAAGTTGATGAGGGTTTGTTTTTTGGGGGATTTTTTTCAGCAAAAAACTAATCAATTTCTTTACATATGTATAAATTATGTTGCTTTTTAGAAAACCTGATTTCCAAAAACCAGCCAAATGTAGATTTCTTACCTGATAGGCTTTGTCTGCATGGGTTGTAGTGCATCTGTGGGTCATTTACAGAGAACAGACTCTTCTTCTGACTTGCCATTGTATCTGCTGGAGCTACTGTTCTGGTAGATGTGGAACAAAACATTCTCTTGTGAAATGCAGGATGTGTTTAAAGGCAGGTGAAAATTGAGTTTTGCTCCCTCCCTGCATCTCCAATGTCACATATTCTTAGTGAAGACTTAGCCAAAGACTCTTGTAACCAATATATTTTCATGGTAGTGCTGATAGATGATAACAAATCTATTCTAATCCATGCTCTGATTATGTAGTAACAGCACATTTTACCATTTGTTTACCTATAAATACTGCTGTGAAAAAACTGAAATAAGACAGTTCCATCTTTTCTGCATGGCAATCATAGAAGTAAAACTGGTAATAACTGGCAGATGCAGAGGCTTTATTTTCTGCAGCATCATAGCTTAACTATTCCTCCCAGACAGTTGCAGATTAATGTTTGTATTGTATAAAACTTCAAGTTCAGATTTTATTTTTTCTAAATTGAACCTTTCCATTTATTAAGTAAGTGCTGTGAGGTGTATGCATTTCTTGAAGTAATATTAAAATTATTCAGTCTATAAAATATTAAAACTGGTATTTCATCTCCCTAGGAAGTACTTACATATTAAGCAAAAGTAAGCAAATAATTCCTCTTCCTCTGCTTTCACAATATGATGTTTGTCTAAATTGTTAGTGATTTTGTAACAAAGTTCCACCAGGAGATAGGAAAGATACAACCAATTACAAACATGATTGTATTTGCAAGAAGACCACACTGATAAGCTGCAGTTGCTCGGACTTGCTGGCTGCCTGCTTGCTCAAAAATCCCTCTGCTGTGGCTGTGCAAACTACATGAGTTTGTGCTAATTTTATGAATGTAGTGTTGTTCTGTTTATGTCATTATTCAAATAAAATTCCTGGACAGAGTGGTTAAATCTTACTAGATTAGCCCATCAATTCTGTATATTGTAAAGATAATCGTGGTTCTATCCAAGGGAATGATTTGTTCATTCTGGCCTAGGTTTTGAAGGTTGGCGTGGTGTGTGCAAATCGTACAAGAGTTTATCACAACTTGAAACACTTCAAGTACAAGTTATACATGGATTGCAGCTCTGTTGTTGGATTGGATGGTGTTGAGGACGAACCAGTCAAAGACACTGTAGAACGGCTTTTCAGCCACTTGGAAGAGAGTGGATGGATTCAGAAGGTATTCCCTGTATTCTTTTCCAAGAAGATGAAGGTAACTTAGATAAAATGTCTGATTTAATGGATCAGTTCTGAGTTACCAGCCATCAGTAATACAACTCAGCTCAACCCTTCCCCCATTTCTGCTGACCCAGTGTTTCAAATAGTGGTGTGCTGCTGTGCTCACACAGAGTTTGCGTCAGCTTTTGACATGAAGCTTTTTGACAGCTGCGTGATCTCTGGGCTGTGGTGGGCAAGCCCCTGTTTCATTTGAAAGCAGCAACATGACAAACTTGACCTGTAACTTAGAAAGATGGGAAAGATGTCTATAAGGCATAGCAAAAATATTTTAAAATTCTGTTTAGACTGAAGAACTTTGAATTGTTCAGAACCACTTCATGAACTATTTTAAGACAGTTTGTAGTACAATTGCATTTAGTATGCTTTTAGATTTAGCTTCTAAATTGTTATTGACATACTTGGTCACGTGTTGAACAAGAAAAAGCAGTCTTTACATAATACAATTATTAAATATTGATAAATTGTACACATTTTATTTCATTCACAGAGATACAATGATCTTGAAGATTACATGGAGGATGCAGACAGTTTTCAAGAAGAGAAAATCGATTAAGAGGTGATATAACTCATTGAAAAACATCTTTAAAAATGTGTGAATGGCCTACTTCATCTACATGCACTTTATCTCTGCCTGGACTTTGAGATTTCTATATAAGCTGTTAACCTAAATTCATATGCCTTTAAATTACTGTTTGAAATGTGCTGCATCTTTTTTTCTTATCTGTGTCAATATAAACCCAAAGTTTTACCAAATCAGTCCTTCCAGTCTTACTGCATTAAGCACTTTAAGTTTCCTTCTGTTAGAAATACCAGTTCAGTATCTGTTTACTTGTGAAATAAAACTCCCACCTATTTACATTGAGCTGCATTGTAGACAACATAGGAGATGCTGAGATCTTTTGAAATGAGTATATTTGGAAAGGTAAGGCTTTGTTATACGAGAAGTTAGAACTTGCATCTTACTTGCTTATTGCTCATTATGTGCAAGTAAATCCAGTCAGTTAGAATGACAGTTACAACAAACAGGACCCAAATGCAAAGATCTATTTCTCCTCTGAGGAATCAGTATAGACAGTTGCAAGGCAACAGAGGAAATATTCTGCAGTCCTGACTGCATTTGCAGCACCGTAGTCATTCCTCTTTTGAGAAAGTAGGTGATGAGTCACAGTATGGGCGTCATACAGCCTGAGTCTGGCTTCATCTAAATGAACACATGGGCCCACATTGCTGTTTCTGATAAGCAGCTGGGGCAATTTACTGAGATTTTAAACACCAGGTTACATTATGCAAACATAATGGCAGCAACTTGGAGTAACTGCAGTCCTAAGAGAATGGATTAATATGCCCATGCAAGATAAGCAAGAATTCTTCCAGTATAACTTTACAGAAAGTAGGAGTTAGTCAGAAACAGAGTGCATGGCTTACCAGAATTGCATGAAATCCAAATCAGAGTAGATTTTTCAGGGATTTAGGACAGGTTAAGTACGGTAGTGTCCATTCTGAAAAATTGGACAAGAGCTATAAATGTGCACTTGCAGCCCAGAAAGCCAACTGTGTCCTGGGCTGCATCCAAAACAGCATGGCCAGCAGACTGAGGGAGGTGATTCTGCCCCTCTGCTCTTACAAAACCCTACCCGGAGTGCTGCACCCAGCTCTAGCGTCCCAGCACAGGAAAGGCTGGACATGCTGGAGCAAGTCCAGAGGAGGGTCACTAAATTGGTCAGAGGGCTGGCTGTAGATAGGCTGAGAGCATTGAGGTTGTTCAGTCCGCAGAATGGAGGGCTCTGGGGGACCTTATTGCAACCTTTAAGTATTTAAAGAGGGCCTACTAGGAAGATGGAGAGGGACTTTTTATCAAGGCCTGTAGTGATAGGACAAGTTTTAAACTCAAAGAAGGTCAGTATAGATAGGGAATATATATAGGACATATAGAAGAAATTTTTTACTATGAGGTTGGTGAGGCACTGGCACAGGTTGCCCAGAGAAGGTGTGGATGCCCCACCCCTGGAAGGGTGTTAAGATTAGGTGAGGATGGGGCTTTGAGAAATCTGGTATACTGGAAGATATCGCTGGCCATTATGATCCTTAAAGGTCCCTTCCAGCCCAAATTATTAAGTGTTTCTGTCCCTGTATTTTGGGCTGCGTATAAAAAGAATCAGATGTAGCCTAAGAGAAAATGCAGGGCACAACTTTTGAATCCTACATCTTGCTGTATGCACATACTCGTAGTCTTTTGTGGCTGAACAACTTAGTAGTTGAAAAGTAGTTGAAAGACTACCACTCTTAATCCTTTTAACAGGTTACTCTGTCGGCAGCAAAACTAATGGAACCTGATTTCTCATAGATTTGTCCATAAGTTACCACATTTATTTTGCCATTTTACTGGGAACAGATATGCTGATTGGGTAGGCAACTGCTGCCAGCTGTATTGCTTAACAATGAACATCTGCTCCTTTTATACATAGAGACTGTACCTTAGATTTATCATTCACTACCTTTTTGCCAGCATTCATTGTGAGAAATGAACTGCTTTTATTTTTTTAAGGGCTTGAAATTCAGCAATGTTTTAAATGTTATTAAGGTGAGTTAGTATCATCAGTACTCCTTTTTACCACATACAGATGATAGAAGATACACAAAACCAGGATGAAAATTCCCAGTAAAAAGATTGAGGCTTCCTCTCAAGTAAATTTACATTGAAGATGCTCTTTCCATACCTTACCTGTGAGTTAGACACATAAAATTCTGATGTTCCCTATGTCTTGTATCTATCTCCGTGGTTACCAAAGCTGAAGGTTTCCATCTCTATTCCTTTTCCTCCCTCATTTCTGTTCTTCTGGGAGTATTGGTGGGAACACACCCATCAACTTTCAAGTACTCGGGAATCCATCTTGAATATATATCCCTTTTAGTTATTGAGACCTCACTTTCTGTTAACAAAATCTCTGTATAGTTTGGTTTGCTTCTCTAGAACATAACATACATTTGGTGTGACTTATTTCTTAAAAAAGAAAACTATTCTGAAATGATTCTGTACCATGTAATGGAGTATCTCCTCTTAGAGCCTTCCTGACCGGTCCTAATTTTTGCTACCATATGAATGTTTTGAAAACTCTCAAGACTATGACTTCGCTTAAAAATTTTGTTGTCTAAATAAATGATTGATCTGTCATTTTACTACATTAAAACAATTCGCTACCAAAGTAAAGAAGTTTGTGAAACTCTGGCTTGCTGATTACAGGTAATACTTCAAGAATACATACAGTTTGATTGAATATTGAAATTGTCCATTCTACCCATTTTTTGATAACCCAGACCTTGTTTCTCACTTCTTCTTCATCTGCCTAAAAAGCATGTGCTATCTACAGCATTTTCTTTTCAGATCATTGTTTTTTTCTGTTGCTAGCAGGGATAAAGTATTCTGATAGAACTTCTTGTAGAAAGTGCTTCCATAAGTTTACTAATCTTGGCCATGGTATCACCAGTGGGACTAAGAAAATGCCTTAAATTAAATCACTAATTTCTGTTTCAGTAAGAAACAGATACTTGATTTGGCAGGAGCTGTTGTTTTTGTGTGTACTGTGTCTCTTAAACTCTGATATTCCCCTTACTGAGATGACAGGAAGTGATAATATTTTTGTGGCTGTTGTTCTACCTGAAGTGTTTCTAAAAGACAACAAATGGGAAGTGTCATTACATCATTGTGACATTTGTCTTCACCACAGGAAGTTAAAAAATTGTTTAGAAGAGTAAATATGTAAAAATGTAGATCAAATTTTCCAGGTCTGTCTGCAAATACTAGTAAAGCATGAAGCACAAAGAAGACTCTTACCCCTGAGACTTTCTATATATAAAAATAATCACTAAGAATATTTCTAGCAGAAAAAAAATTGTGCAAATATCTAATGATGGGAGAAGTTAGAAATCTGACTAGTCTTTCACGCATTTTTTTCCACATCAGAGAAGCTGAATGGAGTTAGGAGGTGAGAGAATAAAATGTTTGTTCCAGTAAGATATTTAAATTGTTTTTAGTGTTAATTTTTGAAGCAGTAGCTCTAATTAAGATAAAGTACCTGTCTTAATGGAACAATGAAGAGAGCTCAGTATGCGATTAGTCTTCGCATGGGTGATTAATGATCTTACTTGGAAATTACTTTAGTTTCCTGTGATGTTTTGATAATCGGCTCTAGTTTAAGTTTTGTAACTGGAGACAGTGATAATGATGAAGTTCACACAAGGTATTTATGCTCAGGATCAGGCTGACTAACATGATGTACTTCTGGGACAGGAGGTTCTTTTTGATCTATATTCTTTCCAGTTCTTGTAGTGAAGTATGAAACGAAACTATTTTCTCCCTGTGTCCTTCAGTTTTTGGAAAGAAAGCTATTTGCTAATAGTAGCTGTTGCTGTCACTTTTTCGACAGTGAAGGCTTCTCCTGTTTTCAAAAAGTACCTATTTTTAGCACTTCAGCAGGCAATTACATGCAATTCCCATGCTTAACTTCTCTAGTTTACATTTATTTGGATAAATAAAGACTTCTACTTTTATCCTTTTTTAAGTCTGTCTGGATAAACAGAGTGGGCTAGTGTGCACGTATGCTACACAAACACTTGTAAATACAATATCATTCCAAGAGAAATATCCAGCACACACAAAGTAGACTTTAAAAAGTTGCCTTTCTGATTCTGCTTTGAGAAGAAAGAAATACCAATTTCTAATCTGAATTTGGAGATTAGACAAAAGAATGTAAAAAAGCATTATCTACCAGCCAAGTAATAATATGAGAAATACGTGAAATTATATTAAAAGGACCTGATAATAACCCCATCAGTGGCTCACTTCCCTGAATAGTTGATGTGAATTTTGGTAATTGTCTAGGTAGTAAGTAGTAGCATGGGGTTGTTAGGATTTCTTCCCCTGTTGTTTATTAAATAAGATATAAGCACCGTTTCATTAGATTAATTATTATTAGTTAAAAAAAAAAAAACCACACACACACACACAAAAGAAAAACCAAACAGAAGTGCTCTGTTCAAGATTGCTTACTTTACAGTTTAAAGAGAGCAGCAATTGCAAGCACCTTGTGTCCACAATTTAAAGACAGGAGAACTAACTCGGGTGCAGACTCTGCTTCAAAGTTAAACAACTTGCCAGGTAAGCAGCATCATACATGAGCCTAGTTGGGAATACCCTAGGAAATCAAAAAATGGCAAAGAACCCTCACTGAAAAGTAAATAATGGAAATGGCTGAAAATTCAAAGCTCTGAGTTTAGAAAGTCCTCTGTAGGATTGATATTAAGTATATGCCGCTCCAGTGGAGTTAATATAACTTTGAAGCAATTTGATATGTGATTTCTAAGCACAGATGAATGAGGCATGTGTTGAGACTGAAGCATGCATTCAAGATTTTAGGCAACATAGGTTCAGCACAGTCTTTTTGTTCCATTTTTGGAAAGTTATTAGCCCGATGGGATATCTATGGTGAGAATTCCTGGCTCTGAACCCAGCACAAAGAAGCGCTTTTCTCATCTGGAGGGGGCTGCTGGTTTGGGAAACTCAGAGCTTCAACAAGAGAAAAAATGCTCAAGCATGACAGTTCATGTGAGATTACAATGTCCGGTAAAAAGGTCGCAAATTAGTGTCAACAGAAGGAATAAAGTAATTAATTGTTCAAGGACCTGTTATTTAATTGTTTTATCCTGAGTGTGCTTACAAGAATGCCACTGATCGCAAGGGATGTTACAACGTGTTAAGAACCGTTTTCTTTTAAGAAAATTGACAGCCAACCGTCCAAAACTGATGGCAGTATCCAGGGGTTGGTGACATTAGCCAGGGACTTCCGAACAAAACTTGGAAGCTTGGAAAGCCGAGGGATGGCTGTGGGGTATTTCCTGCTCGGAAACACCAGGGGCAGCATTTGCTGCGGATTGAGCGAGCGGGGCTCGCAGCGCAGCCTCTCGCCTTGAGAAGGAGAGATCAAACCACAAACCGAACGTTCGAGATGCTGCTTGGCAAAAAGCGGATCTTAAACGTCTCAAGTTGAAATGAAAAAATATCTTTGTTTGGAAAGATCACTCTCTGAGTTCTACGAAATCTTGTGAGAGAGAGAGAATTCCTCCAGCTGTCTTGGTAGCTTCCTGAGCAGCACCATGGATTTCATATTCCCACAGCCACTTTGAAAATCCTAGCTAAGCCTTCATTTAAAACACTCTTGCTTATTCTCCATGAGATTCGTGTGTTAATGTTACATGTGTGTCCTGTGACCGACCCCCTTAAACACAGCAATGACATCTGAGCTGTAAAGAACAAATAACAGCCCAATCAAGGCGTGAAGCAAAGGAAACATTGTCTATTATTTTACAAACATTATAATTTCATTTTATTTTCCAGCTGTGCCAACCCACTGTTTTCAACAGATCCAAGCTACTGTTACGTATCAAATAATAACTCACTCTTCCTCAGTTGTCCAAGGTTAACAACAACAACAACAACAAAAATCTCTTTTTCCTGTTAGCAATAATGCCTTCCTCTGAAGGCAGCACAACCGCAAACCTTCTCCCCCAGACCTTATCCCTCAGCAAAGTCTCAAAGCATTTGCTGAGACAAACATGGGTCTGAACGTGCTGGAGGCTCTGGCTGGTTCTCACCAAGCCAGAACCTGGAAACCACATCTTGCAATAAACCTTCATGTTTGTTGCCACATGAAGGAGATGGGGGTCATGAAATTGAGGGCTTTTATATTTCCCGTATGTCTAATGCTGCATATCTTTTATATTCTGGGGGATTTTCCAGGAATGTGTCACTTCATCACTGGCATTCAAAGTATTTATTTACATGACCTTGGAAGGGGATAAAAACACCTGAGAGGGTTATTGTCAGCTCCTACTCATCCTCAGCTTAATGGTCTCAGTATTCTGAGATGAAATTTGTGTATTTTTCTCACTGGACCCGTTGCAGAACTGAAAGAGATAATGCACCCATCTACTAAGGGCTGTGCAATCCCAAAAGACTTTGGAAGTTTTCCATCAGGGATGTGTCTCTGCGTGCTTGGGGGCCATTTTTATTCCCAGAGGTATTTGGGAATGTGGCTAATGCAGCCACAGTAGTACAACAGCATATTGCTTTAATAAAGCCGGCCAGCTCCCAGCTATTTCTGCATCCTCTTTTACAGCTCACCTACAACAACACGCAGAACCTGACGGCTGCCAGTTGCAGCAGGGCCAGTTCCAGAGTCCAGATCTCGCAGTCTAAAATTGCCCTGCTTTAAAGAGGGGAGCCGGGCGAGAGAAGCACTAAGCCTGCGGCTTTCCCGGGGAGGAACCACAGGGCAGGCGCTACGTGACTTGCCCCGGACACCCAAGAAGCTCCTGTCAGCGCGCGGAGCTCCTACATCCCGAGCTTGACCTCGCGTCGTGCGCTCGTCCCGTGCATGCGAGCGCCCCAGAACGCACTGCTTGTTTTTATACCGTCTGTTCCAGAGAAATCCAGCTGGTAGAGGAGCGCAGCGCCGTGATTTATTTGAGAACTCCCTCGTACTTGCCTGAAGGTCTTGCCTCCGGGGGAGGAGGGAGAGCGCGGGAGGCTGCTGCGCTCCTCGGCAGCTGCTCCGCGCCCGGCCCGGCACCCAGGTAGAGGGCGAGGAGGGGAGCGGGGATTTCCTTGGCTTCCTCCCATGCACATACCTCCCGGGGAGCGGCAGCG
>VXBI01004851.1:573621-679650 GCA_013397375.1 Toxostoma redivivum
AAAAAAAAAAAAAAAAGGAGAGGGAGACCCCAACAAACCCACTCCAGCTAACCTACGAGATTTTCGGTCCGCCGGGGGTTTCTCCGCGCCGCCGACCACGGCAATGCCTTAAATTTTCACTTCAAGGAATAACACCTCCCGCTCCCCCGAAATAAAATAAACCAAATAAACCTGCCAAGTCTCACTCATTCCCGAGGGAGAGCTCCTTCGTCCAGGGATTAATTTTGAAGGAAGCGGCTCGCTTTATTTGGCTTNGCCGTCTGCCGCCAGCACCACCTCAGCTGCGAGGGGCGCTACGAGCGGGGCCGCGCCGAGAGCTCCGACCGCGAGCGGGAGAGCACCTTGCAGCTCCTCCACCTCGTGCAGCAGGGACAGGGCGCCCGCAAGGCCGGCAAGCACCCCAAGGCGGCCGCCGCCCCCGCCGCCGCCGCTGCCGCCGGCACGGCGCCCCCGGACTACCACCAGCACCTCCTCGGCAACGGCGGCATCAACGGGGAGCAGCCGGCGGGGGAGCAGCGCGCCTCGGCGCTCCTGGCGGTGAGTCACAGCGCCCGCTGCCGGCGGGGAGGCGTCGCGCCGCGCCGAGCCCCCGCTCGCTCCTTGGGGCGCTCGCCCTCCCGCGCTGTCCCGCGGGCTCGGGGCTGTCCGTGGGCCCGGGGCTGTCCGCGGGCTCGGGGGTGTCCGCGGGCCTGGGGATGTCTGCGGGCTCGGAGTGTCCGCGGGCCCGGGCCTGTCCGTGGGCTCGGCCCCCTGCGCCGCGGGGGGTTCCTGAGGGGTGCTGGGTTCGCGGCGGCATCGAGTGTGTGAGAAGAGGCGGGCAGGCGCCGAGCTCGGGGGCTGAGGACGTATGTGTGCTCTTTGAAGGGGTTTTGGGACTGCTTGAGGTGTTGTTTGGGGTTTGTTTTGGGGTTTTTTACATCATGCTGTGCGCCTGAAAACGCGCCTTGCGCCTCTGCCATCGCGCCCTGCCCGGGCGGTGACAGCGACGTCCCTGAGGAGGGCACCGGCAGCCGACGCTGTCAGCGCGTCCCCAGGCAGGGGTGAAAAGTAGCGCTCGAGAATCACCCGCGCTCAGAACTGTACCCCCTGCCCCACTCCATCCCGTTCGCCAGGGCTTCAGGCACCTATTTTAGCTCATTTCGCGGCCGTGCCCCTGAAACTCGGACAGTGCCGACGGCCGGGGCAGCTCCGAGCGCCGGCCTCGCCAGCGATGCTCAGGTTGTTATTGTCACCCCGAGTGTTTCGCGGAGCAGAGTTACGAGAGTTTTCCAGGCACTGCCGCTCTGTAAATGATACGCTGACCTTTTCAACTGGAAATTGCTCTGAACCTGTCAAGGAGGCGAAGCCTTGTCTCCTGTTACTTTATTATGAGCAGTCAGCGCACCACGCTTTTGAAGGCGTATGCTCCGCTGCGCTGCCTCCCAACTCTTAATTCTCGGCACACATGCGAAACATTGAGAGAGAGGAGGGACTGCATCCTGATAGGCCCGCGGCCGCTCTTCGAGCAGCTGAAAATAGATCGCTCCCTCTGCTCCAGACATCAAACTTATCTTTCTTAGTGCCTGACGTATGCTAAAACGGGACTTTTGTGGTCCTTTCTCCCTTCTCACCCGTGCGCTGCGTGGATCGACGTTTGGGGCTGCGTTACTCAGCATCATTCGTGAGGGTGATGATGTAAGCGTTAAATGCGATAACATTGTGTCCGAGGAGAGTTTAGGCGCTTCCACCTGACTCAGTGTTCAGATTAAATTTCCCCACATTCCTCGTCACAATCAAGAAAGCCATTATCTTATTTTTCCAGTGTGTATTAATGTAATACTTTACACTTGCCTTATGGGAAAGAAAAAAAATGGCTTTTGCCTAATAGTGTATGTCCCAGAAAAATTCACTTTCTGGAATCAGGCAACAGGCCTATGTGGGGTTTTTTGTTTTGTTTTATTTGTTTGTTTTGAGTTTTATTTTTTTTGCTAGTTGTTGCTATTATTATGAAATAGCTGGTGACAGCTGTTTGGAAATTCTAAATGAAACAACTCCCAAGAAAATACTGAAAGATTTTCATGTTTTAAGTGCAGAGAGGTTGTCCTTGTTTCTGAAATACCACTAATGGCTATTAGCCTGCTGCTTGCTGGAGATGCTATGCACAGCCCTTGTTCTATGTTGCATTTGCATTACCTCCCAGAAAACTCAACACACATGTCCTTGAGAAAGCAAAAGGTCTGACAAAGTCCCCATCATTTTTGCACACTAGCCTTCGGTAATCCTGCTGACAAGGTGTGTGACTTCAGTGAGCATGATATTTGGGGACCTGAATCATGTTTTGACACTGAGTAAACGCTGGCTCATGAAACAGCACTGTTCTAATGGTGTCACTGCACATCCTCCCACTCTATGCTGGACACTGACATTCCTCATTTACTGTCCTGATTAAGAAACAGAAAGGCATTTGTTCGAAGTCACATCTCTGTGTCATGGAGATATACCTTCTTTTCCAAGAGCTTCTTAGAATATTGTTGCAAATATTAACAAGGAATAGCAAAACACATGGTGTCTGAGTAAGGTGGATTCAAGTGGCTGAGGGTCATGCAGCTTTGAGGTACTACTGCTTTGTGTTCCCCTTGAAAATTTAGAAGGCAGGGATGCACCAGGAAGGAACAGAGTTGCTTTTCCTCCAGCCGTAGCTGGAAAATTATCTCTGCCAGTTATTCCAAGGGTACTTGAAGAGGAAGGACAAGGTAGACTAAGCCTGTTGTCCTATGCATCATAAATGGATGAACAATCTCTAATCAGAATTTATCCTCTGTAGAGTGATTCTCAAGAGGAAATCCAGTGGAAGCCTTAGATGCACTATTCCTCTAATTCTAGATTTATTCCTTACAGCAGACTTGAGGTGCACAGGAACAAGGGGCAGCTCTGAGCTTCAGATGTGGCAGGTCTGGCTCAGGGAAGCACAAGACACTGAGCCT
This sequence comes from Toxostoma redivivum, assembly GCA_013397375.1. Lineage (NCBI taxonomy): Eukaryota > Metazoa > Chordata > Aves > Passeriformes > Mimidae > Toxostoma > Toxostoma redivivum. Next base: position 576,585 of record VXBI01004851.1, read on the forward strand.
GTGTGACTGGACACATACCTGACTCCAAGGGGAATATAAAGCTCCACGTGCCTTGTTGTAGGTCCACCAGTATAAAATAAAACCGTACAGCTCCACACAGATAAGTGCAAAGGCAGTCATAACTCTCGTTGGGGAGTTCTGGCTACCAGGACGCTCTTGTCTGCAAAACCCAGCTGGGTTGTTTCCTCTGCTTTGCAGGTCCCACTGCTCTTGTTACACACGCGCCTGCCGTGTTTAGTGGCATTGGTTGGGTCATTTACACAGTTGGACTCGAAAGTAAATATTTGACACTTGGTAACATTTGAAACAATGTTTCCTTGAACATATCAAAGAGTTTGAAGTGATTATCTGACATTGTTGATACTATTATTTGATAATTATCTTTTCCCAGTGGGCAGTTTAAAACTGGCAGAGGAGAGAGCTTTCAGAGGAGTTTGGTTTGGCCTTAATTTAATAGTGTTACTTTGATTTTTGAGAAAGTATCTTTGGCAACAGCATTTTCTAATTGGAGACTGGGGATCAGATTTTTTTAGCTGGACCAATGGATGTGGGTGTGTGTGAATGAGAAATTTATTCTTCAGGACGCAGCTAGGGAAGCTTTTGTACTTTCTGCCTTCCTGCATTTCCCAAGAGCTGACATTTGTTTATTTATATGGTGTTGTTACTTTTCACGGTGCAGAGTGGAACAGATAAAATATTCTGTCTTTCTTTTACACATACATCTATATGTATGTATATGCTCTCCAGCACTTAGCTGCTTATACTATTTATGTTTTATGTAAACAGTTAGCTCTGGAGGGCATTCCTCAGTGGCTTAAGCACTGAACAAAGAACTTTGGTAATACCAAAGCTCTTGCATTGCTGTTTCAAGTCTCCAGCAGCCAGTTCATTCCATCTTCCTTCTGACACAGCCTGAGCACTGCTCATTTTGCTCTGTGGGAGCTAGGAACTCTGTCTCATGGGCATTAATGTATTATTCTGGATAGGTTCTTTCACTGCAGCCATCACCCTGGTGGCTCTGAGTGTGTTAAGCGATGTTTGTCATCAGTCACAGGTGACATGTTCTACTTTCACCTATCTCACGGTTGTGCTGAATTTCTCATTATAAGAATTAATTTAAAGTAACAATTCAATATATTAATATTTTTTGTACTTGGAAAAGTGACTGAAAGTGGTCTGCACCCCAGATGTAGTCTGCAAGCAGGTGAAGAAAGAAAAAACAATTCCATAAAAGTAATGTATTCAAGGAAGAGGTGGATATGTTAATTCCTCCTGCTCCCCTAAATTCTCATCAACAGCTGTACAAATCTAGAAGGGTCAATAGGTTTGTCCCGGTTCCCAGAGGACCTCGGTGGAAAACAGGGCTGCCTGACTGGTACCAAGAGCCAAGGCTGACTTGTAAAACCTCGATTTAGGCGCTTATTTTATGTGGAGATCCTGAATTAATTTCCTGAAGACATTTTTTTTTAATGATCCACACTGTGTTTGCTGAGGTTTGGCCTCCTCTGTGCTAATGTTAAAGATCCGTGAGTATTTTAAAAAGAACGATTGTGCTCTGGTATCTTTGTCCAAGCTGACATTTACTCCCATCTCCCAAGTTCTTTGTTTTGTTTGCTGGTAGGCTGCCTGGGTACCCTGCAGAAATACCTGCATTTTTTGGTTGTGGATGTACATAACATTTGGAAGCATTCTGAAGCAAGCAGGATAAGGATAAGCTATGGGGTGAAGTGACATTATGGTATGGTGAGGGCAGGTGAATTAAAGCACAAATCATTCTGCAAAGCTAGAGTGCAATCTTTTGACTGACACAAAGTTTGGTGCCAAAGCAATGGAAATGTTCTGTTTGTGAGGTAAAGGACTGCTGTCTGCTCCTTGGGCTTCTGCAGGAGCAAAGCTGTGTCCTGATAATCACAATTTATGTAGCTAAGTCAGGTAAAAAGAGTAAGTCACATTGCCTGTGTGGGTGGAAAACATTGATCTGCTGTTATGGGCCCTCTGGCCTGCTGCAAGCCATTTGGTTAGGATGGACAGGGGTGACATTTTAAAATCTTTGTTCCCATACACTGTGAGAACATTTTCGAGACCATAATCAAGAAGACTCCCTGGAAGCTGCATAGAAGCTGTTTTTAATGAGGATTTCAACAAGTGAATTTGTTAAATTTATGCTAGTATGTAGGAGTCTTTTCAGGCCTAGCGCTCCCATCAAATCACTTGCCCCCTTTAAAGATTTTAAAGCTTTAAATACATGTAATGAAAGTCTCTATTCTGAAACTGCTTAACAGAGTATTTCCACCACGAAAGTTTCTGTAGGCAGTGAGCAGAGGAACAGTGTCTCTGTGTGGACTAGATGTGCTCTCCAAGGCCAGTCCATGGGATTATTAATGTCTGTGGCTGTTATGGCATGTCCTCTGACAGTGTTCTTGCATCCCCTGCAGTACTCAAATTGAGTCCCTGTTCTGTAGCACCACAACAAAGCAAAGTGATATTCAGCTTCTGCTTGTTCTGCTTTGAATAGTGTGACTCCAGCAAAAATGTAAGCTGGAAATCTGAAACTTAGAAAGGTATGTCTGAGTCAGAGAAGCTGTTTTGCCAAAACTTTGACTCTCATCACTATTAGTACTTCTCTCCTCACAAAGAACACTCCCTGCAGATGGAGTATATGGGGTTCAGTTATGTTGCAGGGACCAAAAAGAGCCCCAGCAGCTAGGCTGGTCAGCAGGTTTCTCTTCCTCTTCCTAACTGCTGTCAACAGCCCCTTCTACCAAGATACTGTCTTCAGAGGCCAGTTGTAGACTGCTTTTCTTATGAAGTCTACTGCCTTATGAAACTTCACCACTATCTCATTATTGGAAAATAATTGCTCCATCCAGGTTCCTTTGACAATTTTGGGAAGGATGGTGTTTCCACTGCTTCATTTATATTGCATTCCCTGTGTGGTGTAGGAGGAATTGGAAGCTGACAAACTGCTCCAGCTAACAAAGCCCTGTCATAGAGGTGCCAGCTCTGCCAGAAAGTGTCTCTGTGGTCTTGCAAATGTCTCTTGCTGTGCCACTACTTCTCTTCTATGCTTTAGCTTTTCTGGAGGCACAGTCTCACTAGCACATGGGACCTTGGGTTCTGTTGAAGGCTCAACTGTACATGACAATGACCTGACACCATCACATCCTGGAATTCAAGTTGGTGACTAAAGCAACCACTATGTAACACCTTAGAGGGCACATGGTCAGCTGCACAGTGCCTAGAAGAGCTTTGGCCACCTGGCTGCTCTGAAGAGAAGAAGAACAAGGTTTTTGGTGTTTGACCTCTCTCCAATGTCTGCATGTCAGTATTCCCCTGTATGAATTCCCATTAGTGGTACTCCCAGCAGTCTTGATAATCGTTTTTGATGTTTTCCCCGAGATGTGTAAAAGTTCTTGTGTGGCAGTTCGTGTGCCCGAAGTGGAACATATCAGAGCTCTTTAGTTTTCTCGGTCTCAAGGTTGTTTATTATTTTCTTATCTGTAATATTTTCTCTCAGCCCAGCGAGGTCTGTCTTGCAGGGCAGCCATGGCACACTCTCTGCCCCTCAGGGCGGTGTTATCTTTTTATACTAAAAACTACGTACATGATGTTTACAATTATTTCCCAATTACTATCATCTATGTTAGACAGTGAACTTCTATTCTAAACCAATCCAAAAGTGCCAACTCCACAATAGAAAATGGAGACGAAGAAGAAGAACAAAGAAAGACCAAACACGTGCTTTTTCCTCCATCTTGTGCTCTAAAATTCCCATTCCCAAAAATCCTACAATCTATATTTTCATTTTATGATAACACTACTTAAACTACTGTGACTTTTAGGTTCTCATCTAAAGCTGCTAATTTGTTTCAAGGGCTATAACCAAACCCACAGATGTTTTGGGCATCATTCCAGGATCTCAGAGCCCCTTGACCAGGGTCTCAGAAACTCTGGACTCCCAAAGGGATGTCTTAGACTCCAACAAGCAGGAGTGATGGGAGTGAGGAGGCTGATGGGATTCTTGACTGGTCTGCATTTTCCACAAATCTTAATCACTGTCTGTAGACCTGAAAAGGGTCTTACCTATATCATGCTGCTTCAATTTGGAACAGCTTTGAGCAGTGAAAGAGGCAAGACCAAGTGGTCTTGGCTGCAGAAAGGCAGGAGTTGGTGCTGAGTGAAATTTAGATCAAATTTTCAACTTAGCAGTACTAAGCTACAGATTTTTTTTCTGTGCCTTTTTTTCTTTTAAATAAAAGCATAAATTATTTATGCCCTAGATTCCCATTGGAAAGCTCCCTATAGTCACTTGAGAACCAACTTGTAAATTTGTTATACCTTGTCAGGTTCTTCCAAAGTATTTTTAGATGCAGGTAATCAGTCCCTAATTGTACTGTAGTGCCAACACAAATACTTAAACCAAAATACTGGCAACTCTCAAGCAACAGTTTTTAGGTGACCATACTGTAAAAGAAAATCTAAGTGTTTCCACTCCGACTCTAGGATCTATTAAACAGATTACTCCTGTTATTTCACTTCCAAGAACCTCAGTTTCTTCTATGAAAGATACTATTTATCACTTCTGTAAAGTGAATTGAGATGTGATGATGAGTTTTATGGCTCAGAAGCCAAATTCATTGTTGATGGAGCCTAAGACAAGAGTTTTGAATGTTTGCTTTGACAAAGCCTTTGGATTTTCAAATCAAGCCTTTGACCCACACATCTGAATATTGGAAATACAAACCTGAATGAATCCTTTACATAATCACATGACTCCATACCTAAGTTTTCATGACACCATGTTGCCAATATTCACAATAAGATGTAGCAGTGGCCCTTCTTTTTGGAGAGAACAGCATTTTTTTTACTTTTTCTTCGTAATCATTAATGTGTATGCTTTATATTTTCTTGATTTACTTGCTCCTGATTCTGCATCAATTTGTGCTCAAATTCATCTCCCAATTAAGTCATCTGTACTCAAATTTCATGTACTTGATGCTTCAGCAAACTGAGAGCAGAGTGGGTCTGGAACTGAGAGTGTATACACAAATCACCAGCTCTCTCTAAGGCTGCAGCTGCTCCCCAGTGAAAGCAGGTGAGAGCTACCTTGCCCTGCATGTGTTGCCTCCCATCTGGTAGTAATGGAGGATGCTTCACATTTATGGTTCAGGATGAGAAAAATGCTGAGGAACATTGCTTAATTGAAGAAGTTACACAAAATTCCAACACAGTAACTGAAAAATTATAATTTTTTTTAGTTTTAATTTGAAAACACCTCACACCTGTGGTTTCATCTACAGGTGTTGGCATTTCCCTGGAGAAATTCCTTGTATTCAGAAATGGCTCCTGTAGTTATTTTTATCTGTGTCACTCAGTTATAATTCTGATGTGCTTGCAAACCCAGCTGAATCAAGGTGGAGAGAAATTAGTACCAATTAGGAATCAATGTGAAAATGCTTCTGACAAGTAAGCGTGTAGATCTTGCAAACCCATTTACTTGCTGCTGCCTGAGCCTGAAGCTGTCTGAAAGACTTGGTAAGATCCTGGACTAGCAGATGAAACCCCAAGAGGGTTCATCGTGGCCACTCTGTTTTGAAACAAAGCATACTATTGTGCAAGAGTCGTCCTGGTGGTACCCTGGCTTTATTGTAGCTCTCTGCAGCCACCTCCCAAGAGTAGGTGTTATACAAACACTCAGTGAGAACTGTGCCCTTCCCTGCTTAGCTCAGTGCCTCAAGAGACAAGATAGACAAAGAATGGAAGGAGGAACAGAAGCACAGAAAGGTCAAGTGTCTTGCCCAAGGCCAAACAGCAGGTCAGTGGCAGAGCTGGGAACGGAGCCCAGATTTCCTGACTCCTAGTCCAGCACTCTATTAATCATCTCTGCTTTGTGTTCCATGGCCTGTTACTGATCATAGGAAATGTGAGGATGACTTTCCAGTAGCTTCAGAATTGCTTCTCAGTTTTGGAAACTATTGATCATCAGCACGTTACTGAGATAAAGAGGTCATGCACTGGACTCCTGTACATGTATATACACTAGAGGATTCAGAGCTAAGTATTTGAGGTATCGATTTCAATCCAGGACACTGAAAAGTCATATTTCATAATCCCAAATATTTCTTTTAAGTCAAAATTTAAAGTCTTTTTTCCCCCCTACATTATGTACAAAGTGGTTTGTTTTTATAGCATTCCCATCACAGTTGAACTCTATATTGGTGCTTGCCCTATAAATTATTTCTTCCTTGAAAATTAGTTACAACAGTTATTTAGCTAGCAGGGCTTTTCTTCTCAATGGAATTTACCTATGAAACAGTCCGAAAACCAGTAAGTCAACAGTCCTGAGACACTAGTGATCCTTACTTATTTTCATTCCTCACTGTAGGATGTATTCAGTTTCCAAAGCCTCTCAGTAGATTATCTTGATCACAAGGTTAATTATACCTGTGAGATTTTTTTTCTTCTGAAAAATTCTGACTTGAGGCAAAACTCTGGCTACCGTGGTAATGACTTACTGAGAGTCTTTTGTAAACAATAGTATAATCACTTTCTTATAGTCATGGCAACAGTGTTTAAGCAATGAGCTTACTGAACATAATGTGCACTGTCTCCACTGAACAGTATTATTGCAGCACTGAAGTGTATGCTGCTCATTTTCAGAAGACTCAGAGACATAAATTATTCAGCAAAACAACACTGCTCCAGAAGGCATCTTTGAAATCATTGCATTCTGTACTAGCCAAAGAAGAACGTTCATTGGTGCTGACAGCTGTGTTCAGTTACTGCACAACAGTGGAGTCTTTGGTCCAGGCTTGCTCCCACGGAGTTTAAGGGTGTCTGTCTCAAACTACTTGAGGACTGTGCTACCTGTCGGCAGGGTCATGCCTCCTCTGATAATGTTTGCTGCTGTGGAGGGCAGAATGGATCAGGAGGATGCATCCTGCACATATCCACGGTGTGAGAAGTGGTGACTAGGTGCAGAAGGAAGAATTTGGTTTAACAAACAGGAGGTTTACTCAATCCCTTCCTTGGCCCAGAGGATCACCTCAATGCCTACTCAGTAGGTTGGGAAGGCACTTTGGAGAATGGGCGACTTCACAGGAAGTTTCAGAGTTGAACCCCAAGACAAGAAACTGTCCCTGATTTGTCTGTTTATTTTGTTTTTGTATCTCTCTTATTCAAATATCTAGACCTGGAGGAAAGACCTTGTTGGCAACAGTTGTTGTTCTGGGATGAGTCATTCCACTATATTTTAGAAATACCACCTCAGTGACAGTTGGCAAAAACGCTGCATGGGCTGTTCAGTTTATGTTTTTCACTTTGGAAAATCAGACCATTTATTTAGGTTCTGTTGCTTTAGAAACCATCTCCAGACACTCCAGGTCCCTTCCCTTCCCTTCCCTTCCCTTCCCTTCCCTTCCCTTCCCTTCCCTTCCCTTCCCTTCATTTTTATTGCATGNTTCCCTTCCCCTCCCTTCCCTTCCCTTCCCTTCCCTTCCCTTCATTTTTTCCCCCTTTTCCTCATTGTTATGGTATCTCAACATCTGCAATTTCAGTCTTGATTATGCCCCTCCTGAAACTGCCTCCGGAAAACAGAGTGGATCAGCCTAATGTAGGATCAGGCTTTGTATTTCTGATCATTATGCTAGTTTATAGTAAATTATTTTGTTTTCCAAAGAAAGGCATTCTCTCTGCTTCTCTGAAAGCTTTTGGTTCAACATCTTTCCAAGCTAGATAGACTTGGTGCTCAACATGCAGCTGCTTACCTCCATGGCCCAGTTCCCGGAAACACTTAAGCGTGTGCTTAATTGTGCACACATGGGTAATCGCACTGAAATCAAGATGTGTCCAATTAAGCAAGTCAAGAAATATTTGCAGGGCTTGGTCTTTGTTCAACAAACAGGCCTCAGCCTGGCTGAAGTTCACGACATGCTACAAAAAAAATCCAAATTCAGAAGTAAGTGGTGTATTAATTATCAATTGACTTATTTCCTTAAACCAGTTAATTCTGTACTTTTAAAAACTCAATTTTTCCTGCAAATCCAATTGCCCTTTCTTTCACACTCATTTTTCCTCCTCATGGCTCAACTCCCAACAGACCTGAGCTGCCAGCCACATGATCCCTTTTTATAATGATTTGAGTTCTGATGTTTCTTTTTTCCTACCAACTTTGTGTATTACCATAATGGTTCCTAGGACATATTTTGGCCAGCTTATAGAGTGTCACAGTGTTTCATTTCTAAGTGCAGTATTAAATATAATCCTTATAATTATAGCACTGCCACTTGGACCACTGTAGTTCAGGCTATGTCAATATGTCGTCAAAAGCTCTCTTTTTCGGGAGCTGGAACTTAGTCATGTTGATTGAATTGAAATTTGATGGCCAGCAGCTGCAAGCACACTCTGGCCTCATTCCCCCCCATCCTCCCCCACCCCATCTCTCTGCTTTTTTTTCCCCCTTTTACTACAAAATCTTCTTGCTTTCCATCAAAGTCATAGTTTAGAAAACAAAGCAGACTCAGTTATTCTGAGCCTCCCTTTGGGTAAGTCTAGACTGTCCAGGGGTGCCCTGAGGCAACCTGAAGGCACAATCTACGTGTGTATGGTGAATCTGAGAGCACAGCCCAGGTGCAGTGTGAAGGACATGCTCAAAGTAGGCATGACTCCTTCATGGAGGAGCTCCTAGGATGCCCTTAGTGCCACTCTCAGCTAAGGAAGCTGTAGATGTGCCTGGGCTGAAGTCTGTGAGGCTCCTGTGTAAGCAGGCCTGGGAGCACCACAGCCCTCTCCTCTCTCGTCCCCTTGCTCAATCCCATACAGACCTTGCTATTCATCCAGGCAAGGCCATTGGGATGAGGGCAATTGCCAGCAGCAGTTTATATACTGCAAGTTTAACACACAACTTTTTCAGCCCTAGGGGACTGGCAGGAAAAAAACAGCTTTGAACTCGGGGAAAAAATAACCGTATCCAGTAGTTGTATAGCATGATCCTGTCATTTTTGGTACTTAGAAACCAAAACAAACCCCCAGCATTCATAGCACAAGATATCCAGGTTTTAAAAGGTGCCACTTGGAAATACACAGTAACTACTTTTCATAAGGCCTTTTAGTCCATGTGTTTACAGGTGGACCAGAATAACTCTGCAGAAGTTAGTCCAGTCCCTTGAGTAAACAGCATGTACTTCTAAAACTTTCTATATAAACCAACCATATGTAAGGCCTTTGACATACATTTGTACCACACACAATACATCTGAGGGACCCTGCTAGAGCCAGGATGGCTGGTGAGGTCGATAACCCCCTTGCTAGTGTACTGATTGCGTGTTCACTCTGCCATGCTTTTGAAGGATAGCAGCCTTCAGATGACAGGTGTGCCAAAAGGGCTGTTTACTGCAACACTTTATTATGTCGTTCTTGCAGCCCTCTCCCAGGACGTACTGTCTGTGCTTGGGTCTCCCAGGCTGCCATCAAAGCACAGGCTCTTTGACACAGGTCAGAAGGACTCCTCACCCTAGCCTTGCACTGCCACTTTTGGTCACTGAAGTCACACTCACCCCTTTCTCCTGGTAAAGTTCTTCTCTGCTGTCCCCCTCCTCCACTTCCTAAAGCTATAAGCCATGTCTCCTCCTCCACATTCACCCCCTCTCACCTGGGTTATTGCCCTCCCATCTCTCCTTTCATGCTTCTGACACTGCTCCTTCGTAATGTTGTTTTTCTAGCTTGGAAAGGCCAGAGGGCCAGGCTAAGAGAGACATGCTGAACACATGTTTTCCACATGTTCTCCTCATCTTCCCTCATACTGCTTCTCTAGCTATCTTTAGCTTTTTGCTTAAATGGGACATCTAATGACCATGAGTATATTCTCTTCTCTTGCTAGTTTTATAAAGGATGAGTCAAAGTTCCTGTGTCATTGTCAAAAACTTCTGTGAGTTGACAAGGCACTTGTAGGTTCTTTGGCCCTTCACCACAGGCATGAGCACTCACAGACTGGGTATACAGTTGTGAGTGCTTAGGCTCCCGTTCAGAAAAATACTGAAAGAATATGTGTGACATTAAACATATGATTAAGTATTTTTCTATTTGAGTGCTGCTTTGTTGAAGTGGACCCCATTCTGGAGGAGGCATCTTTATTGGTCTGATTCAGAAAATACTTAAGAGTATATCAAAGTTTTCAGAATAGTAGTTCATCCACTATCTTGAATTTTTAGTGACTCTTAAATAGGGCTGGGTGGTGCAGGCAAGGCAGAAAATGTGGAGGCTCTCCTGGTCACCTTTTACATTTTCACTCACTCTGGAAGCTGAGTGTCTCTGAATTGTAAACACGTTTTGGTAGCGCTACTGCATATTTGCCCCTTAAATGTTCAATAACGTAAGGGTGTTGCATACCCAGGTGCAGGTTATTTAAAGAAACTGCCATTAAATGGAGAGCAATCATATCTTAGAAAGAAAATCATAGTACAGATTTAGCATTATTTCTATGACTGTGTTTGACAGGGAGTTGGACCCTTGGACTCTTGGATTCTTCTCTTGCATCCCTATGATCAGTCTGGGAACAGTTAGGAGTCCAAATCTTTTTGACTTAAAATATGTAGGCATCAAATCGTCTCTATACTGAACTGAAACCAAGGAGAACTGGACATCTAATTGTATTTTTGAATCTCTGCCTAAAATCTCTAGAGACTTTTGGAACCTTTATCCCTGGGAGATTTTGCTTGAGTCAAGAATAAGGACTGGAGCCATGGCTGAAAAAAAATTGGACATGTGACATAGTGCATCAGTCAATGAGTCATCCATCAGTGCCAGAGGACAAAGTATTCTTTGTATTTACCTAAGAAGTAGTTACCTATTTACTTTCTGAAATTATGCTTGTAGTACTAACTTGACATTTTGATTTTCTGTACAGTGAAAACATTATTTTAAATGCCTTGTATAAAGACAGGCTTTCTTGTTTCTTGAACAGTTAGAAATACTAGAGAACAAATGTAAAAGACCCATTTCCTTTCTTGCTTGTATGTGTGGTCTAGGAAAAATCCTGAACTGTGCTAGTAAGAGACACTCCAGTCTCTTTTCTTGCCAGTGATGTAAGTGTTGGGCCTTTAGAGAAGGCTGAGTTATTCTCATTACCTTCTGATCTGTCACTGTTTCTGCTTTCCCTCTGTTTTGGATTTTCATTCTATAGATATATTACTGAAAATGTACTTTTAAAAATTAAAGGCAATAATTTACTGAAAAGGGCTTTACCTGTAAAGGACTCTAGGCATACCACACACAGGCAGGTCCCAGCTGGGAAATCCAGTATTAAGGCTGAAACTCTGTCTTTTAGACTCACTGTTTCTCACGGTCCTTGCAGGGTGGTGGGATGCCTGGACTTCCCAGCACACATGGTAGCCATCGATCTCAGTGTGGTGTCAAGAGGCCAGTGCTAGGAGCTGAAGGCAGAAGAAGAGCTGGAGGGCAAAGGAGGAGAATGAAATTTTGCTGTCAGTGCTCAAGTGTCTAGCTCTGTACAATCCTATGACATGTGAGCAAAGGAAGCTTGAAAAAATTACCCTGGGACTAGGAAAGCAAATTGATGCAGAGCAGGATAGCCATTCTTTCAAGAAGTAGTAAAATTATTTTTTGTAATTTTCTAAGGAAAAAACCCAACTGATCCAATCTGACTGACTCCACTCTAGCATTGCAACAGGAGCCAGTGGCCAGATCTCTTATTTCATCAGGTCTATTACAAGACAATTGCAAACCTAAAACTTGTGCTTTTCTGTCTCTTGATAGGCTTTGTCTCCTCAGAACAGGTTTTCTCCCTTAGCACTTAATCCCTCTTCAGCCATCACATTTTCCTGCCTTACAAACCACTCTGTGTGTCCACTTTGAAGGTTGTGTGGGCACCAACTTAATGTGTGCTTTGTAGGGGAGGCCAGAGCCATTACCTCTGGCAGGGGCAATGAGCTACATTTTAGGACCTGGCTTCTTCTGAAATGGTCTGTAAAAGTACAATATTACACGAGCAATGGATTTGAAAGCAAAACAAAGCTGCTTACAGCCAGAGACATTTAAGTCCTGCCTGAACAACTCTGCTAGTCTTTTGTAACAGTCTCTTATCTAATCTAATCTAACCTAACACATTAGTATCTTTACTGCATTTATTATCCTTTTATCAAGGAATGGCAGGAAGGAGATGGGGGCCTTGGTAAAAGCATGAGGCAGAGGCATGAGACATAATGTTGAGCAAAGGTTAGAAGAGCTATACAAGCTCTTTTATTAGGCAATGAGCATTGCAAACAGCAGACCTTCTTGTACTTCTCCCATCCCACTGACTTTGAGGTGGTGAAGACCTGGTGGCAGAGACTTGGTGTGGGTGACTGAGACACTAGAACACAGAAATGGATTCTTCAAAGGTTTCCTGTGACTTAGAGAGTTTCTCCAGCAAAATTTAAATACAAGGCATGAATACCTCTGATCACCACTCAGAAGCAATATTAATGAGACCATTTTTCTGAAGAGGTCCTGTAGTTTCTACACTGTCAGATTTCATTTGGTTTCCTTGATAGAATGAGCCACTGTAAGTGTTTATTTTCAGTTAGTTTTACTGATGGCACTGCTCAGTAATGCATAGTTAGGATAGTCCAGTTAATCAGTCCTCCTTTCATTTTTTTGTCTGCTCTTGCATCACAGCAACATTTCCAGAAATTCCCTTTACATAACAGTTACTGAGGCAAAGGGCTGACTAGTTATGTTCCAGCAGAAACTCAGAATCCCAAAATGGATAAGGTTGAAAACGACCACAGTGAGTCATCTGGTCCAACCTCACTGCTCAAGCAGAACTGTCCTAGATGCAGGATTGTGTATCCAATGGCACAGGATTGCATCCAGATGGTTCTTGAATATCTCCAGTGAGAAAGACTCCACAACTTTTCTGGGCTACCTGTTCTGGTGAAGAACTCAACTGATAAGAAAGACATACCCTTCAAGAAGTAATTCCCAAACCAAGCACGACAGGGAGGCACCCAGAGGTGCTTATGAGGACCTGTTAAGGCCTTTAGGTTTAGCCAGGACGGGCTGCTTAGCAGGAGACACAGTGAGTGCCTTTCCCACTCACAGCGGGAAGAAGAATGTCTGCTTACTCATGAAAACAGTCCTGAAAAAGAGAAAGCAGAATTAAGCTGGAGTGTTTAGTTCCTATTGGAACACTGGCAGCTTGCACTGGTGATGTGATGATGCCCACTGGTGTGTCTAAAGGCTGTTAGCCAGCAGAAGATAGCACACCGATGTAGGGGGAGGGAGGGGGTGGTGCAGGCATGCAAACCAGAGCAGCTATACCTGGGGCTGCTGTGCTAATGGCAAGGCACACTTCTGACTGGGCAGGGATGAATCATAATGTAGGATGGTGATATGAAGGGCTTCACATTTGCTTTCTCAGTGTGGGCTAAGTGATTCTTTGGCTTAAAAGGAGCACTAGGCAGATGGTTGAGAACTTCCACCCCATCTGTCTATGAAGGGAAGGAGTATCTGGTGTTGCAGAATGAAAAGGTCTGATCTACTGACAGACAATGGCTTTGCATGCAGAAAGGCACCTGAGCAGCTGGGTATAAAGCAGAAAATGGATGTGCAGACCCTTGGCTAGGGCAGGACCTTTTGGTTTTATACCCAATCTCATTACTTCCTTCTGATTAACACCAGTGAGAGAAAGAAGATAATCTGTACTGATAGCAACAAGGCTGTAATTTCACCTCTGATTAATAAGCCATTTGATCTTTTCTTTACTGGTCTCACTGGAAACCAATCTGATGTCCTCCAGCTGAGGCTGCCCCATGGGGCTAACATCCTGACACACATCTGCAGCCATCACCAGTGGCACCTGAGGGAGTGACAGAGGGAAGGTCATTTTCATCCTAAGGCTCCCCAGCCTATTGAAGGGAATCTTATCATGGCTGAGGCAGATTGATGCAAAGCTCTAGATTGCTTTTCTGGGTCTGTAGGTTCTGCGACTGCTGTGGCAGTTCATCAGAGTCCCAGGAGGAAGTGTTATTGTTGTGTCTCAGTAGCAGCCACTAGGGTTGTACTAGTGAGCCTGTTCATACAGAAGACAAGTGTTCATGTTGCCACTGAAGAAAAAAGGACTGGCCCCAACCTTAAAGTGAAATGCTATGCTCTTAGGATAAGGAAAAATCAAATTAAAAGTCATTTTCATAGAAGAGCTCAGTTTGGGTTGACTGTCTTTGTTCAGGTCATCAATACATAATCATAGGGTAACATCTTTTTTTGTGTCCTAGTTCATGTTAACACACAGAGACTTGCATGCTAACCAGTGTTTTCACCACCACCAGATTCTAAAGGTCAGGAACCTCTAGAATTAAACTTACAAGCCATCATAGTGTGGGTGGACAAACCATCTCTTTCAGGGTAGTAGCTGAGAGACTCATTTCCTCTGTGGATGAGCCACAAAAATGGATGCATAACACACACTGACCAGCACATTTTGGCCTGTACTGTGCAGATGTAACCCAGAGGCCAGGGTGAAGCAATCTTAAAATGACATGGAACATACCATCATTAGGACCTCATCACACTGTGGGTATCAAATGAAGTGCTTCTCTTGCCAATAAGAGTTTAGCTCAGTGTTAGGGTGTCAAGATTCGTGTTAGTTGCAACAAACCCTAGCTGAGCTATGTGTATGTCTATCACGTAGAAAACTCACCCTCTTTCTTAAGCTATCCACACCAAAATGTCTCTAATGCAAGTTTGAACAAATTATTCTGGCTGGGGGCATGGTTCAGAGCGGTTCTGCACTACTTTGGTCTGAAACACATGTAACTGAAGTGCTTTTAGTCCACCAGAATCTTTGTTTGCACCATTCACCCCAGAAGAAGGATGAACTCTCCCACAGGTTGTAGTGGACCAAGACAAACTGCAGAGCTCTGTACAAGGGACTGTGGCCCTGCAGTGCCTCAATCACACGTGTGTCAGTGAAGAAAGACTAGCGGTGGCAGGATTTTGCAGCGGGGACTGACACCCTCAGGTCACTTGTCCTGCAGCAGAGGTTCACACCTTCATGCAGGCTTACTCCAAGGCCAGGCACATTGGAAGCATGGGGCTACCTCAGCCTATATGTAAGCCTGAATACTGGGAGTATTATTTCCATTTTGAACTTTGTCCAAGTAAATAATTTTTTCAAACGTTATGAAAACAGTTAAATAATTTTTTAAAGCCTGAAGAACATTCTTTTGCACCAGGATTTGAATTGGAAATGGCTATTTGGAGGCCAATTTACTTTAAAAATTACTTTGTCCACAAGGAGCTAGTTGGCCTATGGTATTTTCAGCCTATAAAGCTTTTTTTACTTTAACGAGGACCTAAAAGCTAAACAGAAAAAATCTTAGCCCAGAGAAATTCCAATATTGCTTATGCCAGGAAAACTATATCCATTCTTGAGTATACACTGTTGAGGTTTAGTGGCAGAGAACTGCCCATATGCTTATCCATGCTGTCACACATATCCTCAAATTATCCAAAAAACTGTGTAGCTTTTCTTGCACAGAGCAGGTTCTTATCATGTCTGCAGGGGAATATAAAGTCTGTGGACATACCTGTCAATCTTTTGTAAACTACAGATCCTCTAAAAGTTTTCCAATACATGTGAAGGTTCATTTACAACTAATTTAAGCCTCATGGCAAGTGACTTGCTTTTCTTACCTAGCTTTCACAGACCCTTCAGAAGTAGTCCTCAGACCCTCATGGGTCTGCAGACCACAACTTGAAAACCACTAGCTCTTAATTTAAATAAGATACTTTGGGGCCTTTTGGGCCTAATTTCCTATATCCTTGCAACTTGTGAGGTCTTATACACCTATGCAAAGTGTGAGTAAAATGCTACCAGATGAAGATGGTGGTGCTCAGCTCTGGTGTTGGCTTTTATTTGGACAGGTGTGAAGGATGCCAGTGCAAAGCAGTGACAGATCAGGGCCCCAGCACGGCAACTGCTGGAGCACCAACAGCTGCTCCCTCCTCCCTGAAGGTCTTGAGCAGCACTACTCACAGCAGAGCTGGGGAACAATTCTATTTGCAGAATCATCATTCTGCTGCTATTCCCTGAAAGCCAGGCACTGGCCTGGAACATCAATAGCCATGGCAAGGATCAGACCATTACACACCTTGGAGTGGCAGGTGGTTCTCCCATGCTAAGGGGTTCTACTCAGGATTAGACTCTTACTTTGTAGTGCTGTTTGCACCTCTGTTCAGTCTCAGTGTGCTTACTTGTTTTGGTGTTTCATGTCTTGAACATGAAGCAACAATCTTTTAATTTAAGCAAAGTACAGTGGGAAGTGTTAAGTGTTTCAGTGCCTTTTCTTTCCTTTGATCTCACGTAAAGCTCCATGCAGAGGGTTACATGATCTCCATCACTATATCCTTTCATGCCCAATAATTAGCACAGGTCCACGGGCTGGGTGCAATGCTATCCTTCCCTGTGCTATTAGGGGAGAATTAGAAGGGGTTGGAGCGATTGTTTGCTGTGTTGATGACTGTGGTGTTGCCATGGAAAACTGGAGACTTCAGGGGAGTTTGTGTTTTGTTGGGCAGGGAGCCAGCCTGCTCTGACTTAATACAACTGTGTGAGTGAGTGAGCCATGCAGAACTTTATCCCTCTGTAGCAATTCCAAGGCAGGGAGAAAAAGAAAAGGACAGGACTGCTCTACTGCTCTAATAAGGAGGAGTGCAGTGCACTTTGCTAAGGCTGATTGCATGAAATACAGAGATGCAGAAAAAATCCTTTGCTATTTTCCACTTTTTTTTCTTTCTTCTTCTTTTTTTTTTTTTTTTTTTTTTTTTTGGCAGAGTGTGTCCACTCTCTTCTAAGGACTGAATTTAGAGCAGTGCAAATAATGAAATCTCAAGTAATCCTCCTGGAAGTGCACAGAGCCATTTAATTGGCTGTATCTGTACAGAAAGGAGCATTTGGAGTTCTGCTGAGTCTGAGTCCATTAAAGTCTTTGATCTGTTCCAGAAACAAAAGTGGAAGCAGACTATACTGTTTTCATTACCTATTCTGAATGAAGTGAAAAAAGTAAATACACAATGTAAACAGGGAAAAAAATTAATCAAGGCCTAGGTCCAGCAAAAAGCTATTTTCATACTGAGCTTCCCATACTCTGAGTAGTGCCATTACCCCCTGGAGGTGGAATTAAAAGCGATGCATGCTTTCTACAAATCACTTTCTATGGGCAGATCTCAAAGCAATTTACAAAATCAGCCAGTTCCATTACTCCCACATTAGAGAATGAATAACTGCAGCCACAGGGCTCATCCAGGAGAACAGACTCTGCCTGAATCCTTGGTTAGCCTTCTCACCATGCTCCCTCTGAGTGTACAGAAACTAGGTGTGGGATGTCAGGGTTATTCCAAAACATTAAAACACCACTGCATAATATAATTTGTCGTAACTGACTATTCTCTACAACCCTGGCTGCCATGTCATGTTCTTTTGTTGTATTTAATTGACATAGAGGCAACTGCCTCTTCCTGAAATGTATTTGAGAAGGTGGGAAATAACAGGATTTTGTTATGGACTCTTCTCACTTTCAGGACTTCTGGATGTTTCAAAAAATCCATTTTAATAGGAAAGAACTGTTGCAGGGGTAATTTTCTGATTTTCTTTTTTGAATTGGAATTTCCTACCTTATTATTCAGTGGTATAAAAGATGGACCTATGTGTCCTATCTTAACATACATTTCTCAGGGAAAGGTGTTCTAAATGTTCATTATAAATTGTCATCCAGAAAAGCTCTGATTTCTAAAAGAACAGAAGAAAGCAAAATTACTTCCTATAGGGTTTGGCCAGGGAACACACAGGGAAATCTTGACTCTACATGAGTCAGTGACAAACTTCTGGAGCTTGCAGCCCTCCTGTGATCATACTCAGAAGGTGAATCCTGCAAAACCTCTTACTATGTGAGGCTCCCATGAACTGCAGCCAACAGCATCACCACCTGCTTACTTGCAAAGGTGAAAAACTGCCTGGGTATCATCAGAGTCTCTGATGTTAGGCAGGCTTGCAGTGTTTTGTGATTGAGTTGGGAGGTCCAGCTGAGAAGCTGGGGAGAGATCTTGCCAACATGGGAGGTGAGAGAAACTTCTTTGGGTTTCATTGGGATCTAGGTAAGGTCTAAAGGTTAGCTATTACCACAGGATCCACCCACACCTCTCTCATTGCCTCTTTTCTGTATCTCATTGCATTTAACAGGATTTGTCTTTGGAGATTATTGTCTGGTTACTTGATGGCTGTGATATCTCAAGAAGTTACAACACAAAGTAGATTACCTCTGTGTTCCAAGTACAGCAGGACAAATGAACTAGTGCAAATAATATGGCTTGATGAAGATGTGACAGCTTATACCAGCAGAGGACTGAGCCAGGCAGATGAAGGATTGCTGCTTTAAAACTAAATGTCTGCTCAGAAGAGTTGCTTTTATCCTGAATTTTTTTTTCTTACTTATTTCTGTGACTTTACTGATTCAGTATGGAAATTTCTGTCCTCCCCACAGAGTTTTAGTAGTTATACGTTCAGGGACACTCCAGATTAATGACATCTGCAACATCTTTAATCTTTCCTCACAGCATGCTGTGCTCGGGATGCAATGTGTGAGAAAGACCAAAAGTGAGGGACGCGAGAAATGTAGTCACACAGGAAACTGAAACTGCACTGTCATTCATTCCTGTAGTACAAAAAAACCTTTCTGTAACCTCAGTTTCCTGATTCTCGTGTGGATGGGGCCAGATTTGCCACTGGTGCAAACTGGCGCAGCACTACTGACATCAGCTGACGACACACCAGTTTACTCCAGGTGATAACTTATTCCAAGTCTTTTCAGCAACAAAACCAAGAGACAACACATGTGGATGAATCCAAGAGCAGTGAGGTCTTATGAAATGAAGGGATTGTTTTTCATAATTGGTGAGTGTGAAGGCTGGGCTTCTTAATGACACTTGAACCCTGTTCTACCAATGTTTTTCCAAAGGAAAAGCTACTGCTGAGTGCACAGCGAAAGTATCCACAATGCTGTTTATCATTCAGGGAGTCAAACTGAACCATGCCTTGAAAATGAACATTTTTTTGTATGCTGCTCCATCTGAGGAGCTACTGAAGATTTCTTCCTTAAGGATCCTAATGTTTCTCAACTTTTTCTCCATTAGCCAGAGAGGAGCTGGCTGATATAAACTGTAGCAGCAATTTTCTGGGGTCATGCATGCTGTGGTGTCAGAGAAATCTGGGAAGTCAGCTTCCGGAGCTCCTGTTTTATTTTCCTCCCCTGAGGCAAAAATGGTCTTAATAGTATTGAGCAAGACCCAGCTAAGGATATGTCCTACAGCAGGTCTTGCTGTGTTAGTTTATAACATTTTCAGGCCCCCAGTATGGGTGTCAATAGTGCTTATGTTCTTCTACAAGTATCAGGGAAGTCAAACTGGCAGAACTGGGGTGAGGTGGGAAGAAAAGCGAAGGAAACCTCTGAGCACTCCTTCCTCTGGCCTCAGGGGATTTGTTCTGTTTGCATTGGGCTTGTCTGAGCCTCAGGGCAGTGGGCAGAGAGGAAGTTGGAGTGAAGCTATAAACTCACCTCAAACCTAACTGCATCCTCATCCTGATGCCTCTCTTTATTAGGCAGTGGTGTACAAAGCTTCCCTGTATGCAGTGAAGTACTCTCTACTTGGCTTAGTGCCTTCTCCTTGCTAAAGTCATAACTTTTACCAGCTATCAGCATTTTAGGCTAGCCAAATGAGAAGGAAAGTTCATAGTTAGTCAGAGAGTAATTAGTCAGTGACTAATCAAGGGTGCTGGAAATTGTGTGGACAGCCTGGTAAAAAGAGGGTTGAGGAGATACCCAGCCTTCCACTAATAGAGCCTTGCTGATTCTCATGGCCACTACAAACTTATGCAAGGGCTGTGAATTCCTATGGTGTTTCTTTACCTCTCTCTCAGCCAGGTGGAAGCTCTGTGGAGGCAGAATAGGTCACGCTACACATCAACACAGCTGCAAGAGGGCACCTTCCTTCTCCTACACATCTCATCAAGCTGACCAAGGCAGATTTTGGGCCTACTTTATAATACCTAAATCACTCTAATGGGGAGGAGATAGCAAAGATAAGCTTGTGAAGTGGATATGACTAAGTTTTTGGATGCCTGAGAACTTCATTGTGCTATTTGGAAGTGCTACTTCTTAGAGGTTGACCCATATGTAAACCGAAGCTCTTTGGCTCCTGCCAAATTCTTCACTGAGGGTATTGCAGAGACTGCTGAATTCAAGGATAGCAACAGTAGTCCTGCATTTCTTTGTACCATTTTAAAATAGGCCATCAACCCAAAAGCATAATCTTAAATTTAATCTAGAAAGGCTTTTGAGTTGTGCTGAAAGCTCATCTCAGTTGGGATGGGTCACAGCCTCACTCATTTACCCCAAATAGGTCACTTTTTGTTAAGGGCTGGGTGCAGCAGCTGGCTGAGGGGGAAGGGGCAAGAGATGCTGTGTAGGACTGCAGCCACATGTCACATAGTGCAAGTGTGCATGCCACACACAGCTATATGTGAGTGGGAGGGGAGAGGGGAAGAAGAAAAGATCAGGCCACTACAGCACTCTGGGCTTCCCTGGCAAAATTGTAGAGGACTTAAAAGGAGTAATAGACTAGGTGGAAGCAGCATTAAAAATAATTGCATTCTGCTGCTTTGGTTATAACATGTCCCTTGTTCATAACACCATCCGTGACTCAAGTGCCCTGCAGAAGTCTGGACATGTGACAGCTAATAAATTCATTTATTGCGAGGGCTGTTTGTTTCAAATTCAGAACTGAAAGTTCATCTGCAGGTGCAGCAGGGCTGTGCAGAGAAGCAAATGCAGATTTACAGCTGTTGTGGCTTACTCCACTCTGCTACAACAAATCATTTTGTTCAGGAAAGAGGGTCTGCTTTTGGCCAACCAAGATGTGGTCAGAAATTTGAAACGCTGCTATGTTGGTTTAAATGAAAACATTGCTGGACATGTTAGGGTGGGCATTTTTTAAACATTTAGTGAAATCTGGCATAAATCAAAGACTGATGAAACTGATCAGAATGTGCCTTGCTTTCCACTATCAATTGCTATCTTCTACCCTTGCCATTGTGAGGGTGAATCAAGATCAGGATTTCAGTGTTCAGCTCCAAAGACCAGTTATTACTTCCTCCTCTGATCCTGTTTGATTTTCTGAAAATGAGTCAGTTATTTTCTGCTAGAATTTGGTGCAGGCTGAGCCTTTTCTCTGAGCTCCACTCTGCGAGACAAAAAAAACATATTGCTTCACAGGCAAAGCAAGTCTGCACAATAGAAGACTTCCTTACAACTGGGCTCTGCCAAGTCTGCTCTTAGCCCTGCAAGGAGTCATGTTACTCCTCAGCGAGGTCATACAGGCCTAAAACAATCACTGATGTTTATCTTTCCCAGAGGATATTAAGCACCCCCAAACACCACCACAAGAACATATATCAAAAAAAAGAGAGAGAAGGATTAAAAATATTTTGCATTGCAGCTATCAGTAGAAAACCATTATGGCTTTGCCTTTTCCCATTAATATTTTGTGATCTGACATTGAAGTGCTGAATTACACCAATAGTGGTGGAGGATCAGCTTTGCTGCTTTTCATTGATGTTATATCTCCCTATTTACTTTGAAGCAGGCTGTGTACTTTTCTCATCATTTTATTGTTGTACCTTGGCTCTGTGCTGTTTTTACACTACTTTTGCCATAGGGAGAACTAGAGGATGGCTTAGTTAGGGCAGTGCTGAGGCTATGTTACAGCTTGGATGCTTGCCTGAAGGTGCACTAGCTGAATGCTTCATGGATCTAGATCTTTGCAACAGCCTTGAAAAGGAGAAAAGTCATGTCAGCCTGTTTCCACAGACAGAGAAGGAGGTGGCTTGGGAGGAGTGTGAACTGGCAGCTGAACTCTGCTCTCTGCCCAGCACTGGTGGCTGTCACACCACAGCTCCATCACCTCGCCACTGCCTTGTGTGCTCCCAAGGGGTCTGGAGCAGCTCCAGATGAGCAGAAAGGCTGCAGGATGAGCTAGTGATGAAGAAGGGAAGGGTGAGCAAGCCATGCCTTGAATCAGGCTTCAAGAGAAGAAGCAGGGACTGCTGGATACATAGGATCTAAGCCTGTATCACTGAGGCTCCCAAATCAAAGGGATTTTATCCCAGTCAAGGGTGTCTGGCACTGCTGTTAATGATTTGCAGTGCAGAAAAGCAAATATACAAATGCTTTGCAGGCCACATTCCCCTGCCTTTCATGTCTATACCTCTGAACACCCATTTACTTCAATCATCCCTTCCACACTGTGTGTTTGGCACATCGTCTCATGCCTACATCCCTGAATTCACAAGCCTCCTCTGGCTGACTGGGGAGCGAGAGACATTTCCTCGCCGCAGTGGTGCTCGTGGGAAGATGTGTGCTCAGGGGGATGCAAAAAGCTTCAGGCAAGTTCTTTGTGTTTTGACAGACTTTGCTGAAGGATTTTGCTCTGATTTGAGCCAGACATGCCACTGGCAGATGCCGTGCAAGCTTCCCATGCAGCACTGGCAGTGCCTCTCAGATCTGACCCGCAACCACCGCCCCTCCCTGACCCCCTTCCCTCTCCCCTCTCAGCCCAGGCCAGCATTTATCTTGAGCAGAGAGAGCTCTCCCTGCCAGATTGCGTGGTGGTTCTCTGATGTGAACAGATGGGACTAGGGGGGCAGGCTACATCTGTTCCCTGAATTCTTCCACCTTCGCAATTGTTTGTAAATGGGTGAGAGCTCTGGGAGGCTGGGAAACTATGGGTTTGGGCTCAAAATATTCTTTTCCTGTAATGTGCTCCAAAGTGAACCTGTGCTGTGTAATTAAGTTTGACACTGACGAGGAAAACACCTGCTGGTTCAAGCCGCTTGCCTCTCTACCCGTAGAAGCACAGATTCTTTGCAGGACTACTGCTAACACTTTCTTCAATCCAGTTTGGAAAAGCCCAAGTGAAGAAGCATACCTCGGGATACCATTCCACAACTTCACAGCATCAGGGTGTCTTTTTTTGAGATTCAGCATGGATTTAATTCCTGTTTCAATTTCTCATTATGTTTATGTAACTGGTTTTCAGAAGGCCTCAGCTCTCATTTCTTGGCAAGTACTAGTCACAGACAGATGTAAATAGCAAAAGAGGGCTGAATCCTTGGTGGAAAATGGGCCATAAACTCTTACCTTTCAGATTTTTACATCCTTTAAGGATTTTCAGGTTGTTGTCATCTGTTTGCTTCTCCTGCTTATTTCTTGCCAGATTCTCCATACAGTGCATAAGTTATCCTCATAAATCATGCTGTCTTGCCTCCTGGACACAATTGCTTCTGTCCATCCTATTCTTCCCAGGGAATGAACCGTCCCCATCTCTCTCACCCTATCTTCTGTCCAGCACAGCATCACCTTATGGGCCACCCAAAGCCTTAAGGGCTGGAGCCACACATACTGAGCTCTAGCAAACCCACTGATGCCAGCTCTGGGCAGGGCAGCCCTGTTGGCTCGCTGTCAGCTGAGAATGCCCTCCCA
Organism: Toxostoma redivivum; assembly: GCA_013397375.1. Lineage (NCBI taxonomy): Eukaryota > Metazoa > Chordata > Aves > Passeriformes > Mimidae > Toxostoma > Toxostoma redivivum. Next base: position 600,173 of record VXBI01004851.1, read on the forward strand.
GACACCTGACATCAAGGGAACTCGGCCACTTGACCACTATTGTGTGTCCATGCTCAGTCCCCTTGTGCCTGTCTCCTCCTGGCACAGCAATTCCAGGACGTGGAAACCTGTGTTCCATGTGTTGGGCAGACACACCTGCAGATTTCCACCCTCTGGCTGGTAATGCTGTGCTGTAGGACTGATTTCTCAGGAAGACAAAGGTACCTATTTCCTGTAAAAAGTATAAAATGAGACAGTGGATACCACTGAGGCTCTGGCTGTGCATGTTTATGGCACTCATCTGCTTGTCCTCTGCACTCTCATCTGCACTCGGACTCCACCTTGCTGAATGTGTATGAGCCAAGTAAGTGTTTTCCACAGGCAACAAGTTGCCATTTTTGTGCCCGAATTAAACATCAGCTTCTTAACTTTTTAACTGCAGGTGTCTTTCCATTTGCAATATTCTGCTATTTTCATTGTTTCTTGGTTTTTCTCCAGTTCTGTTAGCAGTTGGTGATTTCATTCCTGAACTGTTTGTTTCTTCTTTCATATTTTTTGTAAGAACTAAAGAAAATTCCACTTTAATACACTGATTCATGCATTGCCTCACAGGGCAGAATTCATTACATTTACATGTGAATTAGCCTTTGGTTATGAACCTTCAGCCAGTTTTCAAACCACATCACAGTGGCCCTATTCTGGCATACTGAATTATTCCTCTTTTAAGATTTTATCCATTGGTAACAGTGTGTGTTTTAAAATAAAAGGAAACACTAATTTAAAATCTGTGCTGCCTATTATTTGGGTTTCCTTTTCCCTCTGGATGTTTAGCAAATTATTACGTCTTGATATAATTTTCATTATTTTACTGTGAAGAGCGGCAAGATGTAAAAGATTACAATTACTACAATCACTCCAGGATCAAAAAGCACTACTATGCTTGCTTTTCTTTGGTCTTTCACTTCCTTCCCATCAACCAGGACAGCCAGCTCTGCAGTCGAGCCCAGTATTAGGGGATTCAGAAAAACTGCCTCTCATTTAGAGGAATAGTGTTCCTGGCTTAACATTCTCCATGAGAATTGTGCTAGCTCCCTCTCTCAGGAAAACAAAAGTATCTATATTTTGATCTTCCTGGTGATACAGATTCCAGTTTTGGCCCCATGAGAATAATGACTTACTCTTCACATCAGAGTTAACCATTATGATTGTTCCTAGACCTGAAGGGGGCTGAGGTGCAGAGGAATGCAAGGTTATATTCTGGAGTGAAATGGGTTCACTAAGTTTCAAGTACATCTTCAAAAACACTATTCCTAGTGAGTATCAACAACCTTTCACCGAGCTCCCTGCTGTTACACATGACCAGATTGGACAGGAGTCACTTTTGGGAAGTGTAGTGAGAAATGTCCTCCCAGGTATGACACACATTGTTTATTTCTGTAGGAACTCCTATAAACCTTTACAAAATGCCCAGGACAACAAGAAGCAATGATCAAGCATGTTTTTATCTTTCCATTAGGAAACAAACTATGGATCCATAATTCACACAGCTGTGGCAAAATTCTTACTGGCATTAGTCAAATCCGGCTAAAAACTAACTAGTGACAGTGGTTTTCATGTTGTCCAAAGAGTCATACATAAGAAATGTATGATTCTATAAATTACATTTTAGGTATAGTGTTGGTTTTTTGAGCACAGAAACAGTCTATATCTGAGCTGGATGCAAAACATGCATTGTTGGTAGTTACAGGCTTGGTTTTCCCTGTGATTAGAGGGGGGACTATAGTATTTGAATGGTGATCTGGGAAATGGTCATCCCTTCTTATTTCTTAATAAGGCACATGCCTGTCCAATCATAAAACCTTGCAGGAGCATTGGCTTTAATAAGGAAATCCAATTTTACATGCATCTATTGAGTTCTCCACAGTCCTCCTCCAAAACAAGTCTTAGACATCTATAGCAGAACTGATGTTCCTGGATCTTGTGTCCATGGAGTAACATAAGAACACCTTGGGTAGTATTTGATCTATAAACATCAAAAATAGGTCAGAAAAATTATACCTTAAAAAGTGCTGACTCTTTTCGATTGGATGAAACCGAAAGTGTTTAGAGTGAATGACTACTTCTTAGAGCTCTACAAATATGTGAAATATGGCCTGCCTGTTAGTGTTTGCCACAGGAGGAGAAAGATAAACATGACCATTTAAGACAGAGGTGAAAGCTTTCAGAGTACTTCTATAATACAAGTCAAACAGGCCCTGGAGGAAGCCCGTGAGGACTCCCTGTGGCTCAGCAAGCCACCAGGGGTGGCCAGACAAGCTGTGTGCCAGTGAAAGAGTCAGGAGGTGGTCGTGGGGCACAGCACAGAGCCCTTGGCACTGCAAAGAGGGGTGCCAATACCCGAGACTGTGTGGAAGCACAGCCTGGAGCTACCAATCTGAACTGTTGTTGGCCACAGGGAGGGGAGGCAGATGCAGGGACTAATTTGCCTTGTGCAAGGACACAGATCTGCCTTTTTCTGCAGCTACATAACATGTCTTGCACTTGGGATTTATCCCAGTGCCTTGATCTCAGGACCTGAACACCCTCATGTCCCAGTGACACCTCTATAAGGATACCAAAGATTTCATAAATAGAGGTCTCCAGTGCAGCTCTTGATGTAGATGCCTATGCTAGTCAGCAATGATGGTTTGATAAAAATAATTTGATCCCTATCAGATTTATTGCACAGAGCAGAAATTGAAGAAAAGGTACTTTCTGATATGCAAAAGCAGAGTTTGTTTAGAGCCTTTTGAACATTTCAGTGTTCTTTCCTTCCTTGCTAGGCTTTTAATGATACGAGAAAAGTATCACACTAGCAGCATTGCAAGCTTTATGATTTTGTCATGAGGCAGTGTTTTCTATTTTGCTTAAAACCCCAGCTCCTAGAAACAATGGATTATGTGAGAATCTCTCCACTCTGTTTGAAAAGCAAAGAAAATTTCTAGTGCTTTTTTGTCAGAAAAATGATTGAAACATGACCTCAATTATATACTAAGAAATCCAAAAGCATGTTTGGAATTGATTACACTTTATATGTGCATGGTTTGAAGTAAATTGTGTGATTTTTCTTTTGGAGGGAGACATCTGACTCATGAGTTCTAAATGCTTGGGGAGTGGTGCTATTACATTGGGAATACCACTGGTGTTTCAAATCCATTGAATGATTTGTGACACAAAATGCTTTAGCTCCTTAAAGCAAAGAAATGTTTTTATTTGGTAAGATGTATAGGACAGATCCTGCTTTAAAAATATATGGAACATGCTTTTGTTTTGTTTTTACTGAGCAGCAGAAACATTGAGCAGATCCCATGCAAATCCCTAGAGATGAATCATGTGCCTTTTGGTATGCACCAAGAGTATCCAAGTTCACCACAACATAGACTTGACCAAAAGGTCCAGTCCTGTGTATATTCAGTTCCTTTAGGGATACTGAGCTCGTGGGACTTTTGTGATTCCTAAAAAACTCACTCTGCCCCTTTCAGAGTAAGAGCAGCTCATAAAGACTGTGTAAATGCTCCTTTTGGGCAGCATAATTCACTGTCTGGGTCAGGCAGCAGTGCTGCCTGGGGAAGCAGCTTTGGTGTGAATTACCGCGATAGGATGCACTGGCTCACGTGTCCGTAGCTTAGTTCTAACCGAGGCTGTGAGCCAAGTCTCTCCCCTTGGACCCCTGCCTCTAGACGTCTGTGGCCAGCCCAGAGGAGGCTCTATGAGCACAGTTTGTGTGGGACATGGGCAGGGCTGTGCATATTGTTGTGGATCAGGTGTTAGAAAGCAAAGGCTGGTGCCTTGGAAGGCAATAGTAACTACTCTTTGTTGGAGCATCATTTTTCAGTTTCTGGGTTTAAACAAAGGCAGATGATAGCAATAGGAGACATGGCTAATGAACCTGCTCCCTCTGGGAGTCCTGAAACACACAGTGTCAGCACCTGGTAGATGATGCCATTCACTGTGATGCCAGTGTTTGTCCAGAACACATCGTAAGTCTGGCATTGTTGCCATGCATGCAAGCACTACTAAAACATCTTCTGTCTTTTCTCTATTGTAAAAATGTTGTATATTTTCACTTGAGCGAACTCCCTTCAGAATTACCTGCAAAACAGAATTAAGGAGCATTTTTCTTGCTGAGGGCTCTACAGGCCTTTCAGATTTTTTTGATGAACCATCCTTTTGCAAAAACACATCCTGCATGCTTGCCAGTGATAAGGTGAAAAAACACACACAGGCTTTAGCTGTTCCAAAAGCCTAATGTTCTTTACCCCAATGTAATTGAAAGGCATTGCCTGAGTCCATGAGCCAAACTATGTCCCTGATTACTTATTTGATGGGGTTGTGTATAGGGTCCCATAATTAAATGAAACTGCCAAGATTGGTGCTTGGTATAAAATTCATTGAACTGTTGGAACAATTATATCTAAGTGAAGTTTGAACTATGTTTTCCAGTCTCACTCCCTTCTTTGTGTACTTTTTCGTTAGTCCTTTTTAGCTTCGTTGTTTTGGATCAAAATTATCAGAAGTTAATCAGAGCCAGAAATTAGGAGCAAGATTGTATAATGCAAGATTGTGAGATTTGGGATGTTTAAATTTTGCTGTGTTGCTAACAGTTGAGGTGCTGGTTGCTTAGCACACAGCAATAGCAGATCTGCTGAGATCTGCAGGAAATGAGTGCCTGAAGATTGTATGAGATGGATGAGGGTCCCAGTATGGTGTGAGGTACCTTCTCCTCCTCCACAGGAGGATCAGAAGATAGGTGTGAGGGGCCGAGGCAAAAAGCCCCTTCCCTCGATTGATGTAGTAGGCTCACAGGTGTCACCTTTTAGGGCCAGATTAACACTGAAACAATAGATGTAAGGGAAGCATCCCCTTGAAACATATCTAGTTGTTCTTGGGCTGGGAACAGGTGAATCCTGGCTACCTTGAGTGGATTCACTAATGTCTACTAAGGAGCAAATAATCCTGCATCTTTGCCTCAGTGAGATCATGAATATACTTCTGTCTTCTCTGTCTATTGTCAATAGTCATGCAGTTACCTAAAATGTTTTCAAATTCTTTTATAAGTTCTTTTATATCTCAGTGGTAAAATTGGCCAGCAAATATAGGAATGAATGGTTAAGGCCAAGCAAATGCAAGTATTATTGACTAACTCAATCTCCTTTTATGATAAGGAGACTCAGTTGATGAAGGAAATGCAGTTAATTGTTACAGATGTTAGCAAAGCCTTTGACACCATTTCCCACAATATTCTCCTGGAGAAACTGGCTGCTCATACTTGGATGCTTGCAGTGTCAACTGAGTGGATGGTTGGACCCTGAGAGTGGTGCTGAATGGAGTGGAGCAGTGAACTGGAGTGAATTCCAGCTGGTGGCTGGTCATACATGCTGTTTCCCAGGGATTAGTGTTGGGACCGGTTTTGTTTAATATCTTTATCCATAATCTGGGAGAGGGGATTGAATGCAGCCTTGGTCAGTTTGCAGACAATACCAATTTGGGCAGGAATGTCAATCTGCTGGAGGGTAGAAAGGCACTGCAGAGGGAATTGGACAAGCTGGACCAGTGAGCCATGGGTATTTGTACGAGGTTCAGTGATGCCAGGTGCTGGGTCCTGCACTTGGGTCACAAGACTGCCACCCCAGGCAGTGCTACAGGCTGGGGGAAGGGGCTAGAAAGCTTCCTGGTGAAAAAGGCCCTGGGGGTGCTGGTCAACAGCAGCTGAACATGATCCAGGGTGTGCCCAGGTGGTCAAGAAGGCCCATGGCATCCTGGCCTGGATCAGCAGTGGTGTGGCCAGCAGGAGCAGGGCAGTGACCGTCCCCCTGTACTGGCACTGCTGAGGCCACAGCTCCAATCCTGTGTTCAGTTCTGGGCCCCTCACTACAAGAAAGACATTGAGGGGCTGGAGCGTGTCCAGAGAAGGGAACAGAGCTGGGGAAGGGTCTGGAGCACAAGTCCTGTGAGGAGCAGCTGAGGGAGCTGGGGTGTAGCCAGGTGGATTTTGGCCTCTTCACTCAAAGAACAAGGGTGAAGGACAAGAAGAAGCTGCCTCAAACTGCACCAAATTGCACTTAGACAATACATTAGGAAACATTTCTTTCCTGAAACAATCATCAAGCATTAGAATAGGCTGCCCAGGGAAGTGGTGGAGTTATCAGTCCTTGCAGGTATTTAAATGATGTGCAGATGTGGCACTTAATGGCATGATTTAAGTGGTGAACTTGGCAGTGTAGGTTAATGGTAGGCTTGATGATCTTTGAGGCTTTTTTCCAACCTAAACAATTCTGTGATTCTGTGACTCACATATGAGTACACATAGGATCACATGTTCTTCTTTTCCTTAGAAAACCAAGAAAGAAAAAATTCACTCTAGTAAGAGAGGAGGCCAACAAAACTATAATGCCCTGTGTTAAGGAGAGCTTTGTGGTGGGTCTTTCTGGTTCCAGGGTACATGAGGGCCTCATCCTGAGTTTCTCCACACAGCATAATCCCACAGAGGACCAGCAGTGACTCAGCTCCTTTACCACTCACTGTGGGTACTGCCTGTGGTGAATCCTCCCCACTCGGGCTTTTTAAAATTACATTTTTCTTCCTTAGTATTTGGTGTAATGGAGTACAGCAGACACTTTGGTATAGTGCCCATTTTGAAATATACCCAAGACCTCTTGAACACCACATTCCTTCACTGATACAGTTTTTATTCATTTAATATCCCAAAGTCACATTTTTACCTGATATAGCTTGAATAGTTCTTTAACAAGCATGCTTCTTCCACATTACTGCTGATGGCTGATATTGGTAGCAAAACTTCTTTCATTTCGGTACCCAAGAAGGAAATTGTACATGAGTTTAGGAGTGCAGTTAACCTCTTTGTAGGTATCAATGCAAAGCCTCTTCTTTGATTCCTGAATCTGAGCCAATATTTAAGAAGACAGGCTACTGTAAACGACTTAGTGCAGCAAAAACAATGGTCTTCAGTTTTTAAGTGAGTGCCAGCACTAATGAAAAGATCATGTTATTGGTCTTTCACTGATTTCTGTCTTGAGAAAGAGGAGATATTTAATATAGATCCTGCAATAGGATCAGGTAGGTAGATTGGCATCCCATCTAAAGCAGAACATCCCTTCTAGTTAACAAAGTTTTTAGTATATATTAAGTCAGTTTTAAAGATTTTGCTGAATGGTTTGTGCTGAATCAGAGATTAGATCCTTTAAGAGTGCCGTCTTTTGTGTGAGGAGCATATTCAAAACTGTAAATGAGAAAACACTTTATCTTGCTACTGGTTTTTGTCCTATTCCAACAATTTTTGCTAATTAACTAAGAATTAGCAACCCTAGAGTTTATTGTTTATCATTTTGCCTTATTTTGCCTTTTGTTAAACAAATGATCCAAAGTTAAGCTTTATGGATCACACCTCTTTGTTTGCCATTGTTGACAGATAATTTTCCACTCAGAATGGAAATGATTAAACCATATAAGAAAGGATCATGCTTGCTGCCTATTCTCTGGCATCATATATGGAAAAATATTGCAGCTGGTTGAATTGTCTAGTTGAAATTAGCCTTTAAAGGAAAACAAAACAGAAGGGAATTGTGCAAGTGGGTTCATTAGGGTTTTATCATAACAAGCAGTGAGTGGTGAAGAGGGAGAAAAGATGACGGAGTTCATGTTCCTGCAGATTAATTTATCAGTCTTTATGGGCACATGAAAAGAAAATTATGGCTACCTATAAAGGTCTAATTAGACATCTAGTGTAAATTCTCTGCAGCTAATCTGGTACAGTTCATAAAAAGCTAACAATAAAAACATAATGATGTGTTGCATTAAATGGGCAATCTTCAGCAACCGGCTAAATGAAAAAAGGTCTATTGGAAAAGTTGGCCGTTTATAGGTCTTAAATTGAGGATAACTCAATAAATACACAGGGTGTTTTGCTGTTTAGTCCAATAGTGACTAATGTACCCTGAATGTGTACCCCGGGAATGTTTCTGGTCTTGGGAACAAGTCAGAACTTCGGGTAAAATCCTTGTAAGTATCACCTTGAGCACTTGGGGATTACTTGCATTTTTTAATGCTTCTTCACAGTTCTGACCTTCATTATCTATTCACCAGCCCTGTTGGCGAGCATTTCTTGGTGTAAGCAATCAAAATTGGAACAACTTCTCTGACCCAGCCTTCATATCCATGCCTGAAATGCAGACATATAAGAACTTGGCAAAGGTGTGAGTTAAAAATCTCATGTAAAGCCTCAGTTCTGTCTGAAAGGAGTAATTCATAATTACTGTAATTTGAGAGCGCTGAGAGTGCACTCTGAAAACTCATCTCTAGAAAGCCTCCAAATGTTAAGGCAGTGAGAATAGAAAGGCAAATGAATTTATTCAAAATTTTGTCAAAAGGTGAATTCTCCTCAAGGATTGCTTTGACTACACCATTGTCTTTCTGCCTTATGACTGATTTCCCCTTCTCACCCGCTCCAGACCAAGATACCTGTCTTTGCTCTGTGGACTCTCTGGTCAGTCCCTATGTGCTCTGGTTCTGCTGCCACTAACTGTTTTTTGTAGAGGCCTCTTGGCCACTAACTGAAGTTTAGAGAAAGTCTTTCTGCACATTTGAGGAGGAATTTTTCAAATGAACCAAACATCAAGCAAATTTTCTCTCTTTATCTTCAAGCTCTCTGTAAATTGTCACGGGCAGATCCTTAAACGCAGTTCAACAACCATGAAGGAGCCAAGACAGCTTTCAATTTTTCTGGCCATGGTGGTCTCCTTGTGTGGTGGTTTCCTCTACTGTCTGTTGTAGACAGTCCACCTTCAACAGAGAGGAATGATTTTTTGGGAGGCTTTTGCTTTCTTTCATCTCATCATCTTTCTTATATGGTACCATAACATTAAAAAAATATATAAAAAATACATAAAGAAAGGCAAGAGTTACGAGGGTTGGCGATTTTTGTAGGATGAGTAAGATCTGTGAATTCTAGGGTCTTATCAAAATACTCTGCAGGATGTGGAGCTCCAGTGACCACTTCCTAGAAGTGCCTTTGAGACAAGCAGCTCTGTTCCCATGTCCCTGAGCAACAGAGAAAGAAAGTAGAAGACTGCAGAGGCCAAGCAGACCATACATATCATAGTTTCCTCCCCAAAGCTTTCAGTGCCTCCACAAATACAGCAATCAGAAGTGCTATAAAAATCTATGTGAGTGTACTTAAGGGGGAAAAAGAGAAAGTAGCGGAGTTTTGTGCATAAATTATTCTTTTATATGTAAAAGAAACAGACTTAGCCATTATGTTTACCTCTACATCTTTGGAGGCCATTTTAGCAGAGGTCTCTACTTCCCTGGTGTGATGCCAACTTTGAGAATTTTTAGGTTGTGGATGATTGGTCTAATTGGTTGTAAAATAAACTATTTCAAAGAACTGGCACTCCTCACATCTGCCACTCTTGGCCTAATGTGTTTGTGATGTATTTGCTGGTAGAGAAAAATGTTGCTGGATGTGTGAGCACTGGAAAGCTGCAAATTGTTTTGCCTTTCTTTTGTTTCTGTTTATCTTGGTTTGCAAATATTAAGCAGACATAGTTCTCAATATGGACAAATGTGCTGCAAAATGCCACTCAGCTGAGGAGATCATAGCTATTTTTCAATTATTAAAAGCACATGCAGAAGAGTAAACTCAGAGCTAATTTCAGAATGAAGGTTTGCAGCAGATGCAGAACCCTAGTGAGGAAAGGTTTAGGTAACAGAAATGCTGATGTGTTTTAATTTATGTAGCAAAGTCCCCAGAGACAAGGAGGATTGTACATTGGCACAATTACCACATACAGGCTATACCTGCATGTCTGAGGGAGTACCTGTGAAATTTCATATAGCCCAATTCTTCCAATTGCACTGATGACAAACATTGGAGTTTCTTGTGTGTTTGGGTTCATCTGAAGGGAGAATATGTCTCTATAGTTACAGATCAGCAAAAACTGTGGGCTCTTTGGTAAAAAGAGTCTTTGCTCTTTCTCTCTGCATACTCCTGAAAGGGCTGGAGGTTTTTGTTTGTTTGTTTTGTTTTTTTTAGGTTTTATGTGGTTTTTTTGTTTGTTTGGGGTTTTGTTTGTTGTTGTGTTTTGTTTGATTTAATTTGGTTTGATATTTTGTTTGTTTTGTTTTTTAAAGCCACAGGAAGTGCAAGCAATTTTGAGAACAAGGTACATCCACCAAAACAAAGTTCTGGAAGAGGGGTAGAGATAAGGGAATAAGGAAGGATGAGGAAAGACATGGCTGCATTACCACCTTCCATCCCTACAATTTCTATTTAACAGCCTTCCTGTGAGAAAGGAATGGGATAAACTTTGATAAACCATCTGACTCAAACCCTGCATATCCAGGAACCCTAACCAAGGGGATATGGCTTAAGACAAAATTTTAGCCATCAGTGGGGATGATGTTCAGAGCAGCTTACCCTGCTCCCTCTGCTCCATGTGAAAATCCTGGCCTCAAGCCCAGGAGAATCTCACAGGTTCCACTGTGCAATGTGAGCCCATGTGACACTTACCCATCCTCCTCCCAACTCCTGTATGGTGGTTGAAGATGGCCAGGCTGTTCTTCCCACTGCAAGGAGCAGCTGGACCACACACTTGGATGGAAAACCTGTCCCTCTGTGTACATGCTGACATGCAATGGTTTGCTCATCAGAAGGCACTGAGAGTCTGGGGGCAGGGAGTTTGGGTTGTTTTGTTGTTTTGGGAATCAAAATATGCAAGTGACCTCCTTCAGCAGTGTGTCACAGAGGACATGTTTGGGTTGGCCTTCTGGTGCAGCAATATCTATAAATTTTCTCTCTTTTGTCAGTTTGTGTCGCAACCTTCATATTGTTTGAGTGTTCAGGAGGGACCACTGGTGTCTACCAGAGCTATTTGGAAGCCTTTTTTCCCCCCTCTATCCTGTCAAAAGCAAAAGAGTTAAAGTATGGCCAAACATCCAAAACCTCTGACACCATGCAATGTATAAAGTAAATATTTCTGGACTTGATGAAATCAAGAGAGTCTCAGATCCTTCGTAGCTGACTACACAGTGCTATTCCCTTTTGTGTGCTTTCTGCTTGTTTGTAAATGTATCACCTTCAAGAAATATTTCCAATACAGATCTCAAGGCTTACTGTAGGGGCTAAATCCTTCTTGTATCCTGCTTGTATGACTTTATGTTCTTCTCTCATACAGTGGAGGGGGAGGATGAACAGTCCTCTGCAAGCTGCCCTTGCAGGATAGCATCCCTTCTTTGAGACCAGGTCTCCTGCTTGCTCAGGAATGAGCACGTTTGCTCCAGACAGACCTGGGCCTGACAGACTTGCCTTCTGCTCAGTCCTCAGCCTTTCCAGAAAAGCTTACAAAGCCTTGTTGGTTCAGGGCTACAGCACCCTCAGGGGAGCTATTCAACCATCATCTTATGGCCTAGGAAAAAAGATTATTTAGATGTATTGTTCTAGAAATATTTTGAGTCCCAACCAGACATTTAGAGCCAAATGCTGCTCAGAAGTTTATACAGGCATAACTGCAAGTATGCTAGTCAGCATTTTTCTCAGAAAGCACAAATCTTTTCCCTCTTTATCCATCTTTGAATGCCAATTGTACCAGAGATCTGGTGGAGGCTTGAAGATCAATTTTGACATGAAAATAATCAGAATCAATAATAAAATGGTAATCTTAAGACTTTCTGCAACAGGCATCTTCTAGGTGTGTGGAAGAGCTCTCTGACATACAGACTGGTGTTTTTGTTCAGTCAATGAGAATTTATAGCAAATATCATGCCTGATTCTTGGTTGTGACAAGGTAGGGTTGACTTCCTCCCTGTACAGTTTGCAGAAAGAATAGGATAGCAGAAGGCCAGTTGTGGTTTGTGCCTTATTTAATTATCCCAATTACTTGTGGGTAGCTTTAAAGTAGCCTTTGTAATGGGAATGCCATGTAAAAACACCAGAAGCTGCTTGCCTTTCCCATAGGAACCACTGGAAGCTCTTGACTGTGCAATTACACTTCCAGAAGTGAACAGGATTTGGTCAGCACAGTCCCCAGCAGACAGTGGTGGTCCCAAAGACACCCTGCCCTCACACAGTGCTGCCTCAGAGCTGCATTTGTATGGGATGCTCCTTTGCTCTTCCTTATCATTCTGAATCATATTCACCAAAGACCTTTCTTCCACAGACCAAAGTTATTCCAGTAAAGCTGGGTTTTATTGTCTCACTTGTAGACATTGTGGACAATTATTCACAGGGAAAATATTTATCTTGTTTTTCCCAATCTCATTTCTACACCTGCCAAATCGCCTCACCCTTTCCAACTCCTTCTAATGCCCATGAAGATCCCATTGTATCATTTTGGTCCATTTCGTAAGCTAAAGAATGTATTGGATTGGGCAGGTCTGGATTTACTGCCAACTATGACAGCTAATTCGAATGTCTGCTAGTATCTCTGGGACAGTATAATGTTCTAATCTTAACCAAAATGGTATCAGACTTCTGGCATGGCTCCATCATAGTCAGTGTCATTATTAGGAAAAATATTTACTCCATAATTACCAACTTCATTTGTTTTTTGCAGTGAATTCATACATTTATGATGGCAAGTTCTAATTATACTATTTCTCTATTAAGCCAGCAGCCCTGAAAGAAAGTGAGAAAGTAGAAATCTCAAGTTTGTTCAAAAATATTTGACCCCATCATGTCTGTGGGGGAAAAATATTGTGAACATTTAGTCAGTGTGTGATATACCTTCAGAAACGTGGTAGTGAATGAATGTTGTATTCTTTTCATTATTTTCTTTCTTAAATTTATTGGATTGCTTGGGTTTTTTAAGCCAACCTTATGATTTTGTGGTCTAACACTTGCATTTTAAACTCTGGATATTTACAGTAATATGTGTCATGAATTTTATGGCTTATTTTAAAACAAGTCTTATAAACTATGGATCTTAGGCTGGCTGCCAGATATTAGGAATATATGGGTCTTCTTGATAAAGACTTGCTGTCACTGAAAAAGATTTATGGTTGCAACAAGATATGAACTGATAGAGGTTTAAGTCCAGCCTCTGCAATAAAAGAATTTATGTGCAGTTTCCTTCTCTTTAATCAGTGATTAGAGTAGGAATGTGATGCATTTGAACCAGTTGGTGCAAACTGTGCTTGTGGGAGTTACTTATTTGACATGACTAGGACTAGTTATGACCTTCACCTAAAGATTTCGGCTCATTCCCCTGGGAATTGAATGGTCTGATCTGTCCTCCTTCGTTGGGGTGCTACTGTTTCCCACATGCCTGGCTGTAATGCCTAGGGATGCTGAACCTCTTGTTACCCACTGACTGCGACATGAGTTTCCAGTGCTCTGAGAAGTCAGGCCCCACAGGGATTTGGTACGTGAAAGCATCCTGTACTAGGGCATACTTTGATTATCCTAGGGGCACAAAGCAGTTTGGGTCGTTTCCTGTGGTGCTCTGAAGTAGCTGCTGTTCCCAGAACAGATGGTAGGCTGGGAGGGAAAGGACCTGAGCCAACCAGAGTGGAACAGCCAAGAGAGCTCTACAGGGAAGTGTCCAGGTTCCAAGCCCTTGGGACACTGGTATAAAAAGTCTGGGGCTACTGCCCAGGGAGGCTGGTCTGAAGGAAAGACTGAATGGCATAATTTAAACATGATCCAGCTTTATAATATGGGGAGTGAATTCACTGGAGAAACTCACAAAACAAAAACTGTGAATGGCTAGAAATGAAGCTTTATTTACAGAAAGCAGAGTTGATGAGTATGTTGAAAACACATGAAGGTGAGAATAAAATCAAACCAGAAAAGGGGGAGAAGTGCCGGCCCAGCAGCCTATCCTTGAGTCTATTTGTGCCTTGTGGCTTGAACAAAGCAAGGCAGCCAGGGAGAGAGGAAAAGAAAGTTGCAAGAAGGACATCTCTGGAGGGATGTACATGAGCAAAAGGAGGTAGTGACCTTTCTTCTCAGTTGACTCCCAAACTATGTTGGTGGGGAAGCAGGGATAGCCATGATTACTCCATATTCTAGATTACAGTTTGGTCTACAGGTATACACCAACAGTGCAATCTAGAGCCTTCCCGGGCAGTGTTCTGAAAACCAAATTATCCTTTTACTATCTTTAGTTTTTTCCCTTCTCTTACACTTGTCTCCTATTCCTCTCTATCCTGTTACAATTCTGCAAGAAAGACTCTGAGTGCATTATAACCAGCTGGGCGAATCTGGTGGCTCCCTGCTCCTATTGTCCCATTCAGATGAGCAGGAAGGATTTTGATGGCAAGGAGAACAAGTGGAAAGGAGGGATAGAACACAAAACTACATCTGGAAGGTGGGAAAGGTCCAGGAAAGCACAGTCATGTAAAGAGAATATTTTGTCTTTAGCACAGTGTGCGTTTGCTCAGAGTATAATGGAAAGGAAATCTCTGAGCAACATTATAAACATATCTTCCAGCCCTGGTTATGCACACACACATAAATGGCTCAAGTTTCACTCCTGTGGATTATTATTGTATCAGCACAACCTTGAACTATATTTATAGTCTTGTAAGCTGCCAAGTTGCAACCTGCTTCTTGTTTTTTCCTGGTGGCAGCCAGCATGGCCCAAAGAGGCGATTGCAGCTGAGGGTGTCAGTGGAAGAGATTGGAGTCTGGCCACTCACTCTCTGTGTGGCCATGAGCAATTCCCTACTTCTCCGTACCTCAGTTTCCCCACTGATAATAGCAGTAAGGGTTATTACTCCCAAGGCAATTTTAAGCACTTTATTAGAGCTTCTTGTACCTTTGCTTTGAACACCTGGTTGAAACCTGGTGGTTACAGTAGATGACTATGTGTGATAGCAACAGCTTCTTGTGAGACTCCCTTTTCAGCCCCTGCTGACTGTGAGACAGAGCTGCAGAGGACTCTGGTGTAGGTGCCTGTGTCTCCATGAAACCACCACGGCCCCGTGTTCACTGGGGAAGGTAGTCTGCAGGGCAGACACATAGGCTTAAAAGGCTCCATCATTTACAGAATGACAGATAGGATGCCATATCTGCATACTTGAGGAAAACTAATTTTCTTTCAGAGACAGGCATTAGGAAAGACTAATTACATTAACCTTTTCTTTTCTAACACAGTTTATACATAGTTAGGAAAGCCAAGAATGTGCCAAAAAGGAGAGCAAAGGTCTCTTAGTGCTTGCCAGAGCTGTGGGTACCAACAAACAGGAGTGAAGGTCTGAGGAAGCGGTGGCAGATGCCAGAGCTTGCCCTGGGGTGGGAAGCTGATGAGGTCAGCTGCAGAGTTCAGTGATTTTAATTTGTCCAATACAGAATTTTCTCATGTCTCATGTGACATGACCCTGTTGCCATTGTGCCTGGCCCTCTGGACAGAGTCTTGTTTTGCCAGGGTTCACTTGAAGTCTGAGGCCTGAAAGGTCACAACGTCACATAGTTATAACTTCCAGCTCTCAGACTCTCCTTTCTATTGCTAGATCCTCTCTCTCATTTCTAGGTTTACTCTCTCCAAATGTGAAGCCTACAGAAACCCACATTTCCTATTTCCTGTAGCAACTTTTATCAGGTTTGTGATGTGCACTAGTGTCCACTTTGCAACTTCTATCTGATGGTAACAGAAAAGTCTTCACAAAATTAATTGATTATATGTGGTTATTTTTTTTTCTTACTTTTTTTTTTAACAAATAGCTAGGTCTTTTTTTTATTTTCATTCCCCTTAAAGTTTCAGTCACATCCCTAACCTTAGGGGCTACTCAGACATAGAGAGGGCTTTCCTTTTTCAGCACATTCCTATCCTCCACTGTGTAAATCTACAAGCCAAAAGATGATGCAATCCTGGCAGCCCAGCTTTTGTGTTGAAAGTATGTTTTGTGCTAAGGCTCTTCCCCCTTGAGTCTTCTTTGTGCACTCCTCAAAATGATGAAATAGCAGCTAATTAGAATGATAACACCTTATCCTTGGCAGCTTGCCAGCTCGCCTGCCTGCAGCAGTGGTCTCACCTTAGAATTTGGTCTCATTTCAATCTCCAGGTCTTTGACTGCTGTGATTACTCCGAAGGTGTAGGTCTCCCACCATGGCCCATTCCAATCTTGCAACTGGGGTGCTGTGGCCTCCTTCCTTTTCTGAGATCCCAACATCAAGTTCAGCTCACCTCTGCTCTGTGGCATACTCAGGGATCACAGGCAAGAAGAGAAATCATGAAGTTGCATTGCTCTAAGAGAGAGTGCTTTAGGAGACATACAGACTTCATAGCCCTTCCCCATCACTGGGAGTATTGTGGCTCCTCCTAGGTCACATCCTATACCTTACATTTAGATCTGCATCAAAAATAAGAAAAAATAAGGAGCAGAGAAGAGCTGGGAAAGTTGAACCCTCACTTTAAACCTAGGAGTCCAATAAAATACTTCCCTCTTTCATTACTACTCATTAAAAAAAAAAAAAAAAAAAGGCACTATTTGAGCCAGTTCCTGATTGTAGTTTCTTGGGGTGGGACAGGAGAGAGGAAAGGCTGAGTCACAATTTCTGAGCACTCAGCTCTTCCATAATGCTTCATCACCAAGGATTTTAAAGTGGTTTTGACATATGAATGAGTTAAATTTCACCACTTCCTAGTCAGGCCAGGAAAACCTTTGCTGAGTTCATTCACAGATGAAATGAAGCAAGTCTTTAGGTCAGAGTTTTCCAACCTGGATACTTCATGTTAGATACCAAAGCTAGAAATAACTTTAAAATATAATGGCTTTAAAGTGCATTTATCCATGCTTCTACTGCCACAGTAACAAAGAAGTACCTGGATTTATTTTGGATTTAATCAGACTGTGGAATTCAGTAGCCTACTACTGATCTGGTAACACCAGATACCTCCTCTGCCTCCACCAGAATTATCTATGAAAGGCTGAAGGGGAGGCAGATTTGCTATTTTCTGCTGAAGGGAGGGTTTCTCACTCTACAAAGTTGTAGCATCCTCCCTTCTTCCCTCTCATCTTCCCTCCCTCTGGTTTTCTGTGTCCAGGACCATAGTAAAAGCATTAGAAATATTGGAGCCTTCAGCACCTTCAGCTCCAGAGATGCCTTCCATCAGGTTTCCACTCCTTCTACTTCTCAGAGTTCTTGCATTGAAGAAGCCGGTCCTGTCCAGTCACCATCTGCCCACACAGGACAAGAAAATTGCCACGAATCTGCACAACAAAACAATGACACAGTTAAGTCAGGGGAAATCTGTGTGAAACCAGCTAAAGTTGAGTTACCTTGGTACCATTCTGGGCCATGAGCCCTGAGTGAGACTTCAAGGACCTGGAGCACTCCTTGAGTTGTCTGTGTGGCAAGGCTGGGGTCTGCTAACCAGCTGATCTTCACTGAGCTGTCAAGGCTGCTCACCTTGGCTGGAGTTCTCCAGAGAGTTGCCCCCTTTTATCCACGTCCAGCTTCCTTGCCTGGACCTGCCCCAGCTTGTCTTGGCATAAGCTAAGGTACCCCCATTGAAATCTGCGCTCAGTAACTTCTGAGTAGTGACTCTGGGGTATACAGGACCAGTCACAAACCTTTGGCAGAGTACAAGACCTGCTGAGATGTCTGTGTTCTCTTCTTCAAAAGTGTGTCCTGCAGACAGTGCTGCACTAAGGAGACTTTTGTGACAGTAGCATATTGCACAGCACTATTAGTATCCTCAAAGCTCTGGGCTAAAGTTTATTTTGCCTCTGTATCCTGACTGTCCGAGCAGAAAGGCTGGCTTAGCTTGTAAATGTGACTTCACAGAAACATGGCAAAAGACAGAGATACCTTAAGCCAGTAAATGCTTCCAGATGGGGGCATTTCTGGTGAACTTTTTACTTCTGCCTCTAAATGAGGCACTGTTAGCTTTTTACAAAGATTGAAAAGACTTGAGCCTTAGGTAGAGTGAAGTGTGGTGGGACTTTCTTTCTTTCTTTCTTTCTTTCTTTCTTTCTTTCTTTCTTTNCCTTCCTTCCTTCCTCTTTCTCTCTGTCTTATCTTTTTTCTCTCTCTATTTTTCTTTCCTTTTTTGCTTTCTGAGTATTTTAAGTTCTCCTCCTTTCTCTCTTTTTTTTTGGTGTTAAACAAAGCAAGTAAGAAGAAGGAAACTACTGTTTTAAAAAATGCTGCTTAATATATTCCTAGAAGCCTGTAAATAGAGAAAAAACAGGCAAAAGAGGGAGAGCAAGCAAGTTTTGACAGTAATAGCAGTGAGCCAGGGGAACATCTTGAAAGGAACTAGCCTTGTCGTAGGAAATTAAAAAGACATGTGTGTAGCTGTTAAGGAGCCTGAGAAAAGTGTCTATGATTCTCAAGCAAGGCAGTCCTGCAGGAGGAAGTTTACAAGATCTAGGAGTAGTAGTATCCGTGACTTTAATCTGGTCTTGGAAATTATTAGTTCTAAGCATGCTGGAAGGAATTAAGACCAAACAAGGGGTTTCAGTTTAGAATCTGAGTCTTTGATGCTTTAGGAAAGTAATTTGATTGCATCAAATGGGTCCCAGGGATAGGAACCTTAGTCCATAAATATCACCAATCCACATCATTAAAAAAACTTTAGTCTGCACTTTTTTTCCCCTTCTTTTTGCAGTGCTAATATTCTTTGGACATAAGAGGCCCACAGCTGAATCAGCAGGGAGATTGATTTCTCTCTCTCCCTTTAAAAGAGGGAAAGAAGGTCCCTTTGGGTCAGGGTTAAGGGCTTGGAAGGGGCCTAATGGGAAAGTTCATCTCACAGCTGCCAGGAGTATATTGTACCAGGCCCATGGATAACAACAGGATGTGGGTTTTGAGCACTGTCAGCTCCTTCATGATATATTTCTTTTTAATTTTCTCCTTTTAAAATAATACACCAGCTAAGAACATTCTTTATTATCATAACAAAATCTCTGCTCCAGTGACTCTGAGACGTTCCTAATTGTTTTCAATCTGTCAGAAGCGTTTTCTGTTTGCATTTCTGCAACCACTCAAGAGATTGCTGTAAAGAAAACAAACAAAAAAAATGGCCTGGGCTAACTGTGGGGTTGGGTAATGGATTACAGCACTTTCACCTCGCTCAGTGCCGCTGAGCAGGAACCAAAACTGAATTGGTTGGTAGTAACTCGAGTGTCAGCTTTGTAACAGCCAATTTTGAGCTCTTGTTAGCACTTCAAGTCACCAAACAGGCACAGTGACAGCCAGTGGATTAAAAATAAACTCTGGTTATGGTGGAAGGCACAGGGAAAACACCTCATTCACCCAAGTGGAGATGGAAAGTGAAGGGGAAGAGTGCATGTAGCTCTTTGCACTGTCATCCTGTGAATGACAAATTGCAGTGCATTTCCCACGGTGAAAAACACATCTGATCTAACTTTTCATGCTGTTTTCTAAAGAGTGATCTCATTAACGTGAGAGCAGAGTGATTTCTGGGAACAGCCGTGTTCTGAGTGGTTGCTGCTGATCCTACAGGAGCCAGTGATGTGGGGCAGCCTTATCCTGCCATAGGTGCATCCTCAGCAGCACGGTGTGCTGGCCTTGCTGCCTGATGGAGGGAGAGTGGGAGCACGGGGCTGCAGGGAAGGCAGTGCACAGCAGCCCAGGGCCCCCCACAGATATCTGCCAGCAGAGCTGGGACACATGGGCCATGGGAGGAGCACCAAGGAATTTTCCCAGCGTTGTTCCCTGTGTGTGTGGGTGTTGCCTCCCACCATGGAGGCAGCAGTGTCCTGTTATGAGTCTCAGCATTACAGTAGGAATGGCAGGTCCCCAGCCCAGTGGGGTCCCTGCTGTACCACGGGCTGTGGGAGAGAGGTTCTACCTGGAAGAGCTGCAGAGCTAAGATGGAAGAAAGCTGCTCCACTGAGCAAGTGAGCTGAGAATGGAAGGCAACATTCAGATTTCCTTCTAGAAACGCTTGTGAAATGTCGGGCCTGTCCCTCTTCATTAGTGGTATAGGGAGCAGTGGTCCATCTGCAGACAGCCTGGATCTCTTCTTGGGCTTGATGATAGGATGTAATGGTCATGATGACAGGGCCCATAGCCAGAGAGAAACCTGAATTCAAATCTGGTAGACTTTGGAGGCAACAACAGAAAACAGAGGAGCAGTGGATCAAGTCCATTGAGGTTTATTCAGGATAACCCAGAAAAATGAAGATAGAATTGGTCACTGAGCTCCTCAATCACACCTTGGGGTTGTAACCACATGTTCCACCAGAACTGTCCTCCTGTAGCTCTCCATCAGGGTTCCATATGTCCCTCAGTACAGGAGTAACTGAAGAAGATTCAGGGCTGATTTTGCACACGTTAACAAAAAAGCAGAACCACAGGAACTGTCAGTCAGTATGTTTGGAAGGAACTCATCACCCTGGCATCTGGTATGCCCTGAGCTGCTCTCAACTACCAGCACTGAGAAGTTCACACCAAAACCCAGGAGCTTTGACCACCCCTGAGAAAGGCCTGGGTGAAGAGTGCGTCAGTGCACAGGACCCAGAGCCATGGGCCTGAGTCAGGCTTTTGTTATGAAGGATGGGAAGAAGGATATATGTCCTTCTATTACCTATGTCAGAAAGGACTTATCCTGCTGGTTTGGAAGTCATGACTCCTTTTGCTCTGCCACAGATTTCCCACACGTGGTTTAAGCACATCCTTCAGCTCTCTTTGGCTCCCTGTGTAAGATGGAAGGTGTTGCCTTACCATGTCTCACCAGAGAGCTGTAAAACATGGTCTATTCCAATTTTCAGGGGCTTATAGTCACTTACCCAAGTAACTACATCTTTGGGACCCCTGCTTGGTCTCAGTACTTGTGAGGAGCCTACAGTAAGAAAAAGACACAAGGCTCCTGTTCCCCACTGCTGCTCAGACAGGGCTGAGAAGTCTTTTAGTGGGATATGATTTCCCACCTGTTTTGCACCAGCATAAAAAGGTTCTGCTCAATGCAGGGCAGCAGTTGGGTTCATGCTTTTCCACAGGAAATGTTGGACACAGAGATAAGCTTGTCCAAGTTAACACTGGGATAACAGCAAATCTTTAGCAAGTAGGAATGTGAAACATGGTAGCCAGTATAGCCATGGGATATGTGAGGGCTCTGTCACATTTTTTATGGAGAAGCAAAATTGCTGTTCCTCTCACCTTCCTGCAAAGAGGAGACAGATGCTTAGCTTGACTTGTCAGGAGTGCTGTTGCTACTATTTCTTGTCCTCCCTGTGCCCTTTGGCTGCCTTTGCTCTCTGCAGCAGTGTACAGACATACACAGAGTGGCTGTGGGCAAAGGAGGAGAAAACAAAGTCTAGAACAAAACAGAAAGTATGTTCTCACGCAGACCTCATTAATAATGGAGAGCTAGTAAAGAGAAATGGTACAAAAAACAAGACATTTCTTGTTGGAAAGAGTGGGAACGTGCTGGAAAGAGAGAATGTGAAAGGTGAAGCCTTTCAGAGTTTACATCACTCTCCATAAAACAAACTTCAAGCTATATCACAGTTACTGCAACATTTAGCCAGGCACTGGGATGACAAACATCCCTTAAAATAAACAAAGAAATAATTTAAAAATAAACAAAGAAATAATTTTGAGATTTACTATCTCAGATTCTTTTGTTTTTTGGGTTTTTTTCTATTTTAGCTCAACAAATCAAATTTTCTTTCTTACTGCTGGCTGTCCAGAGAATTCAAATTCATGTTGAAATTATAAGCCCTTTTCTCGGGTAAAGCAAATAAGGCCCATATAGCACTGCTCAGCAAATGTATGTTTCTTGGAGACATACTGCAGCAGGGACTGTGGCTTAGCAAGTCATTCATTATTCGGGGCCATCACGCTACTTTCTGGCACGGTGGTCCAGATAGGTGCTTTAAAGATGCAGTAACTCTGTATCTGTAACTCTGCCCAAAAGTCTCTGCCATAGTATGACATAAAGTCCTTCTAAGATTGTGGTCCATGAGTTCTTTCTCTTTTATGCTGGTCATTACTCTCAGAAATGCATACGAAATGGATTTCCTTTTCATGACATTGTTTTCAAATGAGTCTTCTGTTTTCTTCTGCTCCGTTTCTGGCAATCTCAGTGGCTTGGGAGCTACACTAAATAAAATTCAGAGTGTCTCCAAATGTTTCACTGACAAAGTTGTCAGTGCTTGCTCCCCCCTGCGTTTTATTAGGTTTGGATGTAGCAAGGAAACTGCAAAGAATGGGGGCATCTGAGTGGTAAAATTCAAATGCAAGAATATAATAATCAGAAGAAATTAGATCCTTTTGAGCTTACAGTAGTAGAACCAAGAGCAGAACTTGGATGCTAAACCAAGTAGTCATTTGGAATGCTGGGTTTTTTAACTGCAAAGCTCAGAAAGAGAACACAAAAGAGAACACAGAAAAGTCAGTTGCTTTAATATGCACTGCACTTCTGAAAAGTTCCCAAATAGTAAAACTCTCCCAACAGCTCTCCCCTTGCCTGCAAACAGCGAGCTTACATGCAGGGAGGGGGAAAAATGCAGTCACATTCCTTTCGCACTCCCACTCGCCTCTGAGGTTCTTCCACTTCCTTCCTATGGCTTTTTTTAGAACTGTAGTGTTTTTCTCACGTCCGGCAACAAAGGATGTTTTGTGCTGCTCCTGAGGTTGTTGGTTTTTTTCTTTTTTTTTTTTTCTTTTTTTTTTTTTAGTTTAGATACATGTTTGAAAATATCACTCTTATCACTCTTGTTTGTGTGGAAGCAAAATATTTTTCCCTCTGGTACTTACAGATTTGGTCAATTGCTGAGGACTTGTTTAGTAGGTAAAATTTTCTCACCAGAGTCAACATTTGTATTTTCATACAACCTTCTAATATACTTGTGAAAACCACCATGCAGCAACCCTAAAGGTAGAATGATACTAGGGAGTCAGTGATATTGCAGTGATTTCTCTGTCTTGTTAGTGAACAGGAAATGGAATCACTCCAGAATTACCATGGTGCAGATGAGAGAAGAGCATGGTACATAAATTGGTTCAGAAAGTGTATAGCTTACAAAATCCACAAAGGTCTTGTGTTGTTCCCAGTAAAAAATGCAATGAGGAGACAAGGAGGAGCAGGTCAGCAATGGAGTCACAGTCTCCAGCCTATAGAGTCAGCTCTCCCATTTTACAATAGTGTAACATCGTGAAATAAAAGAGTGGCGATAAACATCCAGGATTAAATCTTTGGGGTTTGTTACATTGTTGTCCCTAGTCACTATAGCTGGGTCCTTGTCACAGTGATAAATTGACTGTGGTCACACAAGTTGACATTATTCACTTTGAGAAGTAAAATTCCAAACATCAGTCATCACTGTGTCAGGGACCCTGGATATTGGATATTCAGGCATTCAGTGTTTCCAATTTATTATAATTTGTAGGTAACTAGACAAGGTGGGGAGAAAGCCCATAGACAGCCTGGAATTATATCATAAATCTCCAAAAGCCCTAACATAATCTTTAAAACTACCTTCAGTTCCTCAGACAGGGAGCATGAGTGATACAGCGAACCTGATTTTGACCTTTTGCTCAGCAGTGCTGCACAGGTATTATTACACTATTGGCTTTGGCTTCTGTGGGACTCCGTGCATAAGTGTCTGGGAAGGGAAGTATTCAGTGAAAAAACATAAGGACTGCTATCCCAGTGCCTGCTTCATCTTGGTAGTCAGGGTGAAGCAAAGAGAAAATGAGAGGCTGTGAATATCCACTGCCTGGTGTAGGAGTTGCTCCTGGGTTGTGCAGATGGGGCTAGAGAGAGGTACCACACACTGTCACTTGCAGACATCCTTTGTACTGCACATAAATTAAGAAATACCCATACCTGTGTTATTTGCTGGATGTTTTCTCCAGATTCCTGAGAAATACCAATACCAGCTCTCCAAAATGGTCAGCAAAATGCAGGAACCTGCTAGAGCTCTTACAGAGTGAGCCCTGATTAAGAAAACTATTTGATTGCTGCTTTTGTGGTGTGTTTGGCTTCCTATGCCTGCTGCCAAATTTTCCAGAGTGGAAGGAGGAATTTTCCCCTATTGTATTGTCAAAGCCTTGCAATAGTCTTGGAGCCTGCTTTGGTTGGTGTGAGCCACTGGGCATGTGCTGGGGAGTCATAATGCCACATGCACAAAGGGAGGGAACCTGTGCAGACCATGGATGTCCCTGTGACTTCCTGATAGCTCAGCTGTGGCTCTATTCCCTGTCTTCTCCCCTAGCACTAGGCTGAATGGAGGGAGAACTGTCAGGTCTGAGTGACTTGAGTTGCCCCTCAAGTACCACCCTCACTCTGAAAGGCTAGCTCTAGGAATTTGTGTTATGGTGCCATCAATCCCCACTTTTCTGCTGGATTATTTCTTCCCAGCCTTCCAGAAAGCATACCCAAGCCACAGACATCCCAGCAGCCCAAGGCCGAGACAGGCATATGGAGGCTGCTTCATGCTGAGATGCCAGGCAGTGAACTGAGATGGCCGAGGCATGTTTGCTTGTTTTATCCACCAGTTTGGATAAGGGCAGTGACTCTGACAGAGTCAAACACCCAGCATGGTAAATATCTCAAACAAATACATGTGTTTACCAAAAGTGAGTCTGTCTTCCATTGGGTTTGGCTAACATGAGCTAGCAAACGTGATTTAACCTCAGCCTTTTATTCAGGGTAGGCACAGCAACTTACAGCTGCTTCTGGAGAGGCATTTTCTCTAAATAGCTGGGTGAGGCTGTCACTGGTGAAAGGTGGTGTCATATGGCTGTCCATGGCAAGACCTGGCTGACACTATGACACCTTGCCAGGAGAAGCTGTTTTAGTCACCCCAGTAGAACAGGGCATAACAGCCCTCTGAAAAATCCTGTCTGTCTTTTCTGTGACCCAAACAGGTCCCCAAGCCATCAGCTGATGGTTTCTAACCCAGCAAGCACCATGGCTTATGTCAGCCCCACACCTCAGGGGGAGCAGGTGGTACCCCGTGGCCATAGCCAGTATGCTGCAGTGCAGCAAGGTCAATGCTTCTCCAGAGAGAGAAACAGCATTGTCAAGGTAGCCTGGGTAAACAGCCTGCTAGTCTATGGTCAACTCACTTTGCAAGTCAAGATGAATTAAAAAAAAATATAGTAAAGTTCACTATTTTTTAAATTTATACAGCAGGAATACCCACAACTACTTGCCCAAGTGACACTTCCAATAAACAGCAACAGGGAGGGAGGTGCTGTGAAGCTTTGTCTTGCTCCTACGATGTCCTCATCCCTGTGGTAGCCTCCAGTCAATCCAGGTCACACTGGCAGCCTGGTCTTGTTGTTCCTATTACTTTAAAGTTACTGGCTTACATTTGTTTGGATCCCATTAGAAAAACTATAAAGCTACAATTTAAACCATTGTCCCTAGAGGCAACTGCTATCCTGGTTCAGTAAAGGCAAGCAGGTGTTGCTGTGACTCCAGCTGACACCTGTGCTGCTTCTCCACCACTGGGACATTTCCCAGATCAGGATGGTGATGCATTCATGGCCCTCAAGTGTAGTCTGGCGCAAGGAGATGAAATGCACCTACTTTGCTTTTTCCAGAAAATATGATTTATGATCAGGAAGGGTCCCCCTTTCAAGGTAGGCAAGTGTTGCAGGACAGAGCTCCAGCAAGCTCAGCCAAGACTCCATCTTGGGTGCTCCATCCCAGCCCTAATGCTGCAGGGAAAGGGAGGGTAAAACTGTGTGAGACTTGGCAAGTCTTCGTGAAACCACAGAGAGGCCATACTCAGGAGAAAAATTAAGCCCCTAGATCTACTCTACAAATCCCAAACAACCTCTGGATAAATTTCAGCTGAAAACTGGCTCTTTCATGCCTGCGATAACTGCACTTGACAGCCAAACAGAGACCCTTTCATATTTAAAAATAGAAAAAGCAATTAATTATTGGTGTCAATATAAGCCAGGAGCTGGCAGAGTAGCAGAGCAGTGTCTGCAGTGATCTGACTGTAGCAGAGGCCATAGTGGCTTTAGAGCTCATGCGCCTATCAGCCCAGGGGGACATGCCAGCATTCAGAATGCAAAGCTGCTCAAATGCAGGCACAAAACAGAGTCATGCCCTAAAGCAGCAGGGCTGGTAGGCAGCAAAAACAGAAGGCAGCCTCTGAACCCCCTAAAGAGCTTAATGGAGTCAGCACTACTTTGTCAAACCCAGCCTGGCTCAGATTTGGGCAACTCGAGCTGAAATGCTTGCCTGTCTGGTTTACTGTTCTCCAGTGGCTGTGTGCAACGAGTGCCAGTGTGTCAGAGGCAAGCCTTGGAGGTTAGTGGGCAAGCCCTGAGAGCCAGAGCCACTGATTTCTCTTTCTCATAGCTGAATAGTCTGGTTCAATAAGGAATGAAGCATTATGTACCAAAGGCAGGCTCAGTTTTTTCTGTCTTGGTGTTTACCTGGAATAGATCATGATGTGAGGTGCTGATGGGACTCAGGGACTCCCAGCTCTGTTGCCAGGGACTTGATAGCATTTGACCTTCTGCTGACTCTGAGTCCTTTGGACATTGGAGAATTCCCCAGAAGGAGCTTTCCTTATCCTCCAGGAAAATCCTATTAGATTTTTTTTTTTACTAGAAAGCCCGGTTCTTGACACTTACTAGCTACAAGCTGTCCTCATGGATTAGTAACCCAGTGAGGTAATGAAAGTCAGCTGCCTTAGACACTTCATTTATTACTGCAAGATACTTGCACATGACTGAGGTCACTGATGTTTGGTGAGCCAAAACCATGTGGAGAATTGCAAGGAGAAGCAGGTCCTGAGCTGGAGGAGACTGTGGCTAGGAAACCAAGGTGGTGGTGCTGCAATGCAAGTCAAGGAGGGACCTTTGAAGTGCAGTCTTTGGGCAGCTGCCTGGGCCAAAAGCAAACACTGCACAGGACTTCCACTTTGCTAACAATAATGAAAGCAGTTCCTGGAATGATTTGCTTGTCCTGACAGCAGCACAGTTTGGTTGAAATATGTACAAATAAAAAAAAATAAAATAAAAAAAAAAAGATTAATTTGTAAGAGAGGCCCTTCCTTGGACTGATTGCTCTCACAGCCTCTTTTCCCTGTTCAAATTGGTAATTCCCAGCAAAGGCACGATTCAAGTGCACGGTGGCTGCTCTTTTAACATGATCAAAGGAATAATTATATGCAGTGGAATTCTCCAAACACAACAATCGCGTGTGATCCGCCCGGCATGAGGAACCAGCTGCATGTCTGCAGAAAGCTCCCATTTGCTCTGCAGACAGGCTGCCCCAGGTTGCAGCCAGGGACTGTCCCTGCCTGCCACCACAGCGCTCTTCCTCAGCTGCCTTCCACTGTGTAAGCTCACTCTCTGCATTTGAGCTGCCCAAGTGGCAGGGGGATGTGAAGGTCCTTTGTTTTGCTGTGTATTCAGGGGATATTTTCCTAAAAATCAACTATTGCTTGCTTAGTTTATCCTGGAATGGAAACTTTATTTATAGAAGCAACAGCAGCAACAGGCATCCTGGGCCCTAGCAACAGCAAAGTGAGCTCTACAGGTGCTAATGGGAAATACTGCAAGATGCTGTGCTTCGGCAGCAGATTTTGCTCATGATCTCCCATTTTGCACCTGTCCCATCTCTTCTAGGGGCTGCAAATGAGAAATCAGCTTTTTCTTCATCCACTGAACAGTTTTTTCTTCCCCCTCAGGAGTCAGCATAGAAGGGATACATGGAGGTGGGAGCTCTCCTGGAGTGGAAAAGATTTCTCTGGTGGCCTGACGTGGGTCAGCACCAGGCCATCAGGCTGTTTGAGCAATATGGGCTGAGCTGAAAGTCATTGAGCCCCTTGACTCTAACTCTCTTCTGCTACATCCCTGGCTGTTGTTCAAGCCCAAAGCTTCCCACTTGCAGGATTATCGCTGGGGCATCCAGCCACTCCATTGTAGTGTACCTGCATCTGCTTTACCCAGACCACACAAGCTCTGTAGAAAATCTCTGGAGCTGCTCATGCTTACCCTATTGATGAAGCTCACCTGAAATCCCTGCTGAATCCCTGCTGGGAGGCAGCAGTGCAGATGCTGGTCCAGTCTGCATTTCATCATGCATGTGTGTCCTGTCTCTTCCAAAGTATTCCTGGTATGGTCTTGTCTCTTTTCAGTTAGGATGAGCATCTGAAATCAAGATTGCCAATGTAATTGATGCCTGGACATGGAGTTTTGAACTGGTCTGAAACTCAAACAAATCACCCTCTACACCTTGTGAAATGGTGTCTCACTTTGTTGGTGTACATAGTCAGCCTCATTCAATTATTCCTTAAATTAGCCACTAGGTCAGATGGGTACTGTTAAGATGTTGTTGACTGCTTGGTCATCTACACTGTATCACCTTCATCAGTGTTTCATATCTTTTTCCACATGAGACTGTAGATTATCTAGATTGCTTTTATTAATAGGAGACAGATGGGAATTGGGTGTCAAGTTGCAATCCTGAAGCGTAGGAGCTTCATAGCCTTTTAAAAATGCATGGTATTAAAGATAATTTAAAACAAAATTAGTTTCTGGCATTTAACAATTAGTGAGGCAAAATAGATGCTTAATAGAGGGGGAGAGTAATTCTTTAGTCTGAATAGTCACCTCTGAACTCCAGGCTGACATACTTATGTCTGGTACAAAAAGCCAGACTCTTGCATGCTCTAAATCTGCCATGTTTGCCCTGGCACTGCACAGCTTTCATTCCAGTGGATTGTGTTGCCTTTTTAAATCAGATAATATACTGCACAGGAACAACATAGGAGGAGAAACACTGGCATCACTGACCTTGTACATTAGACAAATCAGATTTTGGAGAACTTACTTTGCCTGGGCCTGTTAGTCAGACCTTCAAAATTAAAAGCAAGAGGCACTTTTTGGAGCACACACAACTGTAAAATGAGCTGCACACACAACTCTAAAATGAGGACTTTTACACATAGCTGAAAAATAACTATACTGAGTCTGAAATTAGTATGTCAACTCCAGGATCCTGTCCTAGTTCTGGCCAGGAGTGACTGTTGGAGGATAAACATATAAAAACAGGCAAACATAGCACAGTCCTTTTCCTGATGCAGTTGTAGGGCTGGGAGTTCCTCAGTTGCAGACAGTATCTTTCTGTTTAGTAATGGACTTTCTTTCCCTCCACAAGTTTGTTTTATCTCCTGGCCTCAGCAACAGCTGATGGCAATGAGTCCCACAGTTTAATTTGCATTGGATGGAAATCTGCTTGCTTTGATTTGCTCAAAACCTGATTCTGGCTAATTGCATTTAATGTCCTCCTTTGGAAAAAAAAGAAGAGGAGGCATGGGAGGCTCCCAGCTCACCAGGTGACAGGTGGCCCATAATGAGGCATCACAACTGGCTCGTGCTTCACCTCAAGCAGTCACTGCATGGCTCAGCCTCCTGCCCTGGCACTGTCTGGTGAACTGTGATCTTCTCACCAGCAGCTTCCAGCAGGCAAATCCCCTGTGCAGGACTGCTTGTTGCAGTGCAGCAGGTGAATGGTCAGTGATCTGGGCTCCCATCTTGCTCCGTTATGTCTTTTATAATTTCTAGCTCAAAGTCAGGTTGATACTGTCTAGGATTTCTTCATATGCAAGCTTTGTACTCAGGCAGTTATCCCACACTCCTTGGACACCAAATAATGCAGAAGGGCAGGAAAATGGGATGCTCAAGTGCCCCAGCTTGGGTCAACTGGAACAAAAAGATTATGCAGATCTGAAGTGCCCAGTTTTCAGATGCCATCCAAGTACCATCACAGAAATCTTAGTGTGGCCATGTGGGGATGTGCACCAGAAGCTCTAACACCATCTGCTTATTTACTTACAGAGAATAATTCATGCTCCAAAGCTCTCTGTCAGCTCCATTTTTTTTCTTTCTTAATTTATATCTCTGAAGAAATTATTTTCTCATTGACTAGTAGAAACTGTTCTCCTGATTTAAACCTCAAGCCAAGGTTAAATATTACATGTTATGCAGTACTGTGATATCTCCGTATTTAAACTGCCCCCCTCCTTTGGGATGCATGCACTTCACCCCCAGGTTTCATATACTGGGTCTGAAGGATGCTTGTAAACACCATGAGAGGATTTTTTTTTTCTTTTTATTGGTACGAAAATATTGTGAGTTTAATCTGGAAAAGTACTCATAGTGTGGACACATCTGGCAATGCTGTACTGGTAGTGGAAAATCTCTTTTCACAACCTCTTTTCACAATCAAGTTCAACCAGTACAAGTGTGGGTTTGTCACTGTAACTGAGATGAGGGGAGAAATGGCTCAAAGCAGGACTGAAGATCTTATCTCCCATGATCTGGAAAAGAGGGTGGATAGTGAGGTGGCAATGTTTGCTATTGATAGCAAGTTATTAATGGTAATAAAAATGAAAGTTGACTGCAAAGACTTGCAAAAGGCACTCACTGTAGTGAGGCAATAAAAAAGCAGATAATTTAGATAAACACAAGGTGTTGTGCATGGGAAAAACTCCTAACTGTAGATGCCAGTTGTGATAGACTGTGAGTTAGCTGTGTGTGTTCAGGAATGAGATCCTGGAGTTGTAATAGCTCTGTGAAAACAACCTCTTGTTCCTTGACAGCAGTGTAAAGCAAATCAAACATCAGGAAATATCAGGAAAAAGAGAAAAAACAGAACTATAAAAATTTGCTAGTTCTGCCTTCCATCTCAGAAAGGGGGCGTATGAGAAATAAAAAGGCACCAAAGTTGTGAGAATAACCTGAAGTATAGGACAATTTCTACATATTTGGGACTCCCTTGTCAGAAAAGAGAGTGAAAAAATAGAATAGAATAGAATAGAATAGAATAGAATAGAATAGAATAGAATAGAATAGAATAGAATAGAATAGAAGTACCAACAACCATGAATGCTCTCCAGCGGATCTGCTGGAAATTATTTGGGCTGTTTATTTTCACACAAGACCTATGGGACATCTAGTATAGTGATGGTGGTGCTGGGCATTGGATGAACAGAAGGAACAGTTGCAGTTAAACTGTAGAACTCACTCCCACATGATTCTATGTTGCTAACAATTTGCAAGGTAAAAAGCAATTAAATGTATCTCAAGAAGAAAAAAAAGAATGACAGCCATGAAGTGTAAACACCCCAGCTCTCTCAGAAGATCCCTAAACTAGAAACATCTGGCAATGGATGGAAAATACAAAGGACTTATTCCTATGTGTTTACCTCATTCCCATTGTCTTCCCCATGCACCTTCTGTCAGTCTGAGATGGAGATAGGACCTTGAGACAGATTGACCTTTGGGCTGACTCATGACTAAAATGCTTAAGTTTGTCATAACATTTATACCACTATTATTCATATAATGAGATGAGTTGTAAAGAATCAGAGTGAAAGTGAGATTCTTCTGCAAGAAAAGTAATCTATGCTTCGGAAGGATTACATTAAAATAATTTTTTTGGAAGAAGAATCCAGTGAGAAATTGGAAATTTTAAAATTAGTCATTTGAGCATTGGAAGAGCATCATGCAAGTCTCCCTAATAATTTTCTGTTCCTGTCTGTCATTGGTCTATTTCACATACAATCTTAGCTTTCAGTCATGTCTCATATTTTGAAAGTTCACGATGCAAAAAACAATGAAAATATGTTGATTGGACTGGCTTGATTTTTCCAGCTCCTGAGAATGGGGAAGAACACTTCAACTCCACTTCCCACAGACAGCCATCTGTCCCTGCTCTCACCCCTGCAGTCACTCAGGGCATCCTTTCTTGGATAGCTTTAGGAAGAGGCACAGGGTTGGCACACAGGGTGAACCATCTTGCAGCTGACCCTAGATTCTGTTTTTTCTAATATAGCTGCTTCTTCTCCAATCCTAAACTTTCCAGCCTGATTCCTGCACTGACAGGTTTTCTGGCTGCTATTAAGGTTTGTTAGACAACTCTTAGGCTTCATCACAGATTTAGCTTCATTTTGGTGCTGGGCAATGGATCATCAAGTTTAGAAGTGAGCACACAGAGTGCTTTCAGAAGAGATACAAGAAGTAGGTAATTAATTATTAAGAAGTAATTAGCACAAAAAGAGGTTTGCATCAATGTACAGATTTAAAATTTATCTGGAAGGCTATTGTTCTTCCTTGCAGATGCTTGTAAAGAACTTTGGAGCTGCTGATAGTGCCAAACATGCACATAAACCCCAGAATGCTGATTGTGGATTTGTGAGACACTTAAGGGCAGCTGTAGGGGGCTGCACAACTGATACTATCACTTGCACAAATAGCTCACTAAAGAGTCATGGTCCAAGCAGTTACTGCAATGACTGGAAATGGAAAGATAAGGAAGGAGTTGCTCTGTGTTTCTCTTCCAGCTTGACCCTCTGGCCAGGAGGAGCTGTGGTGCTCAGGTGCTGATGAGAAAGGACTGGAGATACTTTCCACAAGTGTATGCTCCTCCCAGTTGCAGCTTCACATGCATGGGACAGCAAGCACCTTGGAGAAACACCTCTCCGTGGGACATTAGATGGCTGCAACTCCTTCCCAGGGAGGAAGTAGCTTCCATTTAAGGAGCTGGAGAGGTTCTTGGCGGGGATTGAAGCAAAGCATCCCAAACTCTGGATCCTGTTGGCAGAAAGGCCAGGGGCAGCTTGAGCTCACCCTTTGGAAGTGCCATCTTTTGTCAGCTTGAGATTTCCCAGAATTTCAAAGCAGAAAGAAAGAGAGGGGTATGAGGAAGCTATTAAAGATATATAAAATAAACTTGGAGCAGGGAGGAAAGCATGTTTCATTGAGGAGCCACACACTTTATTAGAGAGAAGGTTCGGTAAATGCTTATTATTTTAACAAAGACTTTTTCTGTCGTGAACAAGAGAAGCAGATGTTTAAAGACGGACAGGAAGCGGCTGTGACAAATGAAAGGATTTTTGATTGAATTCATGAGCTGTGTTTCCTGCCAGTAATTCATTCAGCTGTAGGCTAGATCAAAACATAATATTATGGTTTAATCAGCACGCTTTTTAACATGAAGCCAGGATATACAAGTTCTTGGTGCTACAGGTAAAAAGCCATTAGTATACTTGGCTCAGAAGCTTCTTTTTAAAGCATTATTCATTCTTTTTCTTTTAAGGAAATACTTTGTCTATCAGCAAACACCTGAGAACTCCTAGAGGACTGTGTTCTGGAGTATGCACAAGCAGGTGAAGAAAGGATAAAGCACTTTCAGGGCATGACAAATGAAATAGGCTGCCTGAAATTACAATGCCATTTGCACTGCAGTCAGAGAAAACTCAGTTTCCTACCAATTGCAGGGAGCATTAGATCAAACTGGTGTGTGTGTATGTGTATACATGCTGCAAGTGTTAATTTTGATATTTCCTGCTTCTCTCCCATCCTCCTAATGAATTCTATTTGTTTACAGCCTCAAGGAGAGCTTGTCACTAGAAATTTCCTTTTGAGTTTTCAGCTCAAGATTTCACAACCACAGAACCATTGCAACACAGTGATAAACAAGCTGAGGGAGGCAACTCTGGAGAATTGAGGCCTCTCTTTTTCACCATTTAGTTAAGTAAATAGTTACCAAATGTGCTGAGAGATAGAGAACTTTATCCCTAGCTGTAATGAGAATTAGCAAAAGCAGATTTTTTTTTCTATCCAAAAAAATTAGAATAGGCACAGGAACTGATTATCCTTACACCACTCCTTGTCAGAGAGGGTCAGATACTGGGATGTACTTCTGGGAAACAGCACTTGGCTGTAGGCTGTAGGAGAGCAGGGAGAATGGAAAAGAGGGGTTGCAAAAGCTGCCTAAAGCTTAGGGTCACAAAATGGATTTACATTTCTCAGTGCAAACACAGGACCTGACTGAAGCTGAGAAATAATAACCAAGATGTGCCCCGTGCATAGATACCAGCTGCCCTCCATCCCCCTTGGCCCCTCTCGGAGGAGGGATGAGGACACAAAAGCAGCCTCTGCCAGGTTTCCTCCCCTGCAGGGGTGCAGTCAGCGTGGCTTGGCTGCTGGGTGGGTCAGGGCCTCATCCTGCACCCAGTGTGTCCTGTGCAGGCCTTAGTCCTTGGCTGATAAGCACAATATCCATAGATCTGCTGTGATTACCAGGTAGACTTTCTCTGCCCCATTTAATTCTCTGTAAAGGTTCTACAGGTGACCCTCTCATTATATCAATGTACTGGGGGAATCCCTGCAGTCATGACTTCCAGGGTGCTCTGGGATAATGTGGATAAAAGCTGCTTTCTGGAGGTTAGGAAGAAATTACACAGCACAGATTTTCTTTGCTGAAAAAAAAGAAAAAACAAAAGTGCTTTGATCAACCAAAACTTTTTAACAATACGTGTGAAATTTAGCAAGTGGTTTTAGTGATGGCAGAACAGGCATATCTTGACATTTTTGAAATAACTGGTTTGTTTTTTCTCTGGGAAACAAAGTTTTGTTTTGCAGTTTGTCTCAGTTTTGCAATAATAGAGTACAGTAAGAGAGAAAAATAATTCCAAAGAAACTAAATTCAACTTCAAAATTTCAGTTTAAGTTGAATGTATATTTTTCTGTTCAACTCAAGCTGAATAGATCTTTTCACTTTTTTGAGTATTAACAAAAGTTGATTTTTCCACTGCCCAAGGAGTGGAAAGTGATAATTATTATTAATTTACAGTAATAATAAATAAAGTAATGGTTTTAAAAATACTTCTCAATTTCTGTCTAGTTCAATGTGCAGTATTACTGATAGGAGAAAGCAGATCAGATGTGGAGGACCAGATCCCTTACTCATTCAGAGAAGACACAACATACATTTTTGCATTTACACATGAAACCAGTTGAGCTAAAGAATAAAGACAGGGGAACCAAATTAACCTTTCCCCTCTTCCAGTAGCAGAAAACAGAGGAGCTGCCTCATCTTTCAGTGCACAACCTGAACCCACATCAGAGGAGCTAAAGAAGGTGTGGTGTGATCTGCTGCCAGCCAGCTGTTTGAAGCCACTCAAATCATAGAAGCATAGAATTATTTTGGTTGGAAGGGACCTTTGAAGGTCATGTAGTTCCAAACCGATGGCAAAAAGCAGGGACATCTTTCATTTGATCAGGTTGCTCAGAGCCCTGTCCAACCTGGTTTTGAAGGTTTCCAGGGATGGGGTATCCAGAACTTCTCTGGGGAATCTGTGACAGTGTTTCACTACTCTCATCATAAAACATTTCTTCTTTATAGCTAAAGGTTTGAGAATGGTTTGAGTTTTCCATCCTCCCAGTAGAGGCACAGTGTGCACTAATCCTCTCTGTGGTGTAGCTGGGGAGAAGGGTCCCCAGGTCCTTCGGTCCCACAAAACATCTTCACTGCCAGAATTACACCCAGTAAGTGGTGACTCCTTGGCAAACAGTACAATTGTTAAATGTCAGCTACTGCTTACAGTTTAATTGCTTTTGAATTTTAGCAAGCAGCTCCTCATTCATACCAAATTGGCATTTTGTACATTCAGGATTGTGCTATTAGCTGCACAATAGAGAGGCTGGTTTTCTGTAAATATTGAGATTTGGTAATTATAACCCGACAGTTATTAACACTCCATGGCAGATAAATGCTTCAGCTGCTGAATCTGCTGTGAGCAAACCTCCTTCCGGAAGGGAGCATCTTATCAGTGAGTGGAGGAAGGCTCTAGCTGCCATACTCCATTAACACCATGTTAATGAGCCAAGAGCCCACGCACCACAATGAAAACATACCCTGAAGTGTAGCAGATGGGCTCAGAAGCCAAAGCCACACAATGGGGAAAACCTAGAAAATCATAGCTAAATTCGATAGAAAACAAAAGCTGGGCAGCTTGGCCCTCCTTGTAGTAAATGCCCTGGAGTAACAGACATTCCTGGATCTTACTGGGTGAAATTGTAGCCGTGCAGGACTTTCCAATGATTTCAGGAGGACTTGGGTCTCAGCTGGTTATGGGCAGTATGTCAAAACCCATCTAGAAACCACTGTTGATTGCCTGAGCTCTACACTCGCTTTTCCAGTGAAATGCTTCTGTGATGCTCACAGAGGACTTGTGATTCAGTCCTTCAGATAACTGTGCTGCTTCACACATCTTGTTGCAAGAGCTCCTTAAAATAAAATAAACAAAAGCAAGTTGACAAATGTGACTGAATCAGTGTGGGGGGAAGCACTAACACGTTAATCGTGTAAATGATTAACAACTGTCTATTAGTCATATGTGATTGACACTTCCCCACATACCAGTAAAAGTGCTACAGCATCATTTATAATCTTAATGAAGTCATAGCAGAAAAATCCCTCACTCTTTGCTGGGAGACAGTGGCTGCTTTTTTTTTGTTATTTTTTATTTTACAGACTAGTGTAAGTCTGTTTGCCTCTCCACCAGCGCTACATCACTGTACCTCATTGTAATTAGAGAGGGTGTTATGTACAGGAAGCACAAAATTAGAATTAAGTAGCTTTCAGTTGTATATCCCAGACAGAGCAAATGCATCCTTGAAGCCCTTTGACGAAGCTGTGTGCAACTACTCTTCTTCCAGTGCTGTGGTTCCTAGGTAGCAGTGCTAGTATCAATATGAGTCTTCTGCACACCAGCCTGGCAAAACTTCTCCTACTTGCAAATGCAGAATGATCTCAAGTGGAGGAAGCCACTGCCTGTTTTGCAGGAGCTTTGATATGTCCTGGAATTTTTGGACAAAATTGCTTGCCTAGAATGTGATACAATGGTTTTTGGGAAAGATGTTTTGGTCAAAAATGCCATTTTCAGTCATTTAGAGGGAAGCTATTTGCATCTTACATCCCTCCCCTGGTCTCTGGTGTCAGGTTGCCCAGGGAAGAGGCAACTGAGGCCCTGCAGCTTTTCCTGGTTGATGATCTTCACAACATGGAGATCATCCATGTATGCCTGCTCAGAAAAAGACCAAGAACCAGGGAGCAGTCATACAAAAAGGTCTCATTAAAACAGAGTAGGGAAGGGGTAAGGACTCCAATGTACACCTGACCCTCCAAAGGGGCCTCTTGCTCAGGGTCAGTCTGGAAAGTGAGGCACTTGGTAGAGCAGAACTTGGCCAGAGTTCATGGTGCCAGGTCTGGTGAGATGGGAGCACAGCCTCAAACACATGGTTCCAGTTTCCAGTGGCCAAAAAGAGATTTTAGTTAAGAATGCAGATGTCTGTATTAAAGTGATAGTTAGCTCTGTGATCTTCCACATCAAATCTGCAGAGAGCAAAGACTTTAGTGCAGCTTCATCATGCTCTTCTGATACAGGATTCTTATCAGGGCCATTTTTTCATTAGCAAAAGCTTTCTTTCCCTCCCTCTGCTACAAGGGCTTGTCACCTGTTTCCCATCTATTTTCATTATAGAGGAGAAGTAATTGGTACATCTGGGCATTATTGGAGAAATAGCTTGGCTGAAGCCATAATGTGGTAATTATAGACTGAACTGAGCCATGCCAATGCATTGTAAATGCATTTGCCTCTGAGTGTCACGTGTCCTTTCAGATAGAGGGCTTTTTGAGGGAAGAGGGAGGAGAGAGAGGGGCAGTGTGGAAAGCTGACCACATCTGACCTATCTTGTGCAAGTGTGGTAAGCCTCAAAGAGACAAAACTGCTGCTGTCACAGCAGAAGAACAAGTGTGTCCCACTGTAAAATGGACCAGTGGCTTGTGATCCAAGAGGCTTGCTTTCCTGGGGAATCAATTATCCTGTGCATGACACTTACTTTTGGTCTTTTGTAATTGCAAGGAGCCACCAAACCAAAATAGCTCATTTTCACTGTTTTAGTGATGCCTTCTTCTAAATAGCAACAC
Source organism: Toxostoma redivivum (assembly GCA_013397375.1). Taxonomy (NCBI): domain Eukaryota; kingdom Metazoa; phylum Chordata; class Aves; order Passeriformes; family Mimidae; genus Toxostoma; species Toxostoma redivivum. The sequence goes on from VXBI01004851.1 coordinate 637,879, forward strand.
GTGACTGCTGATCCACCACAGAAGCCAGTAATCTAATGCAAAGTGGGACAGCAGGCTCTGGCAGCAGCCTGCTCTGCCTAAAAGATGAGGAATCAGAAACCTCCAATGGCCATGTCTGTGTCTGTGCTTTCAAAGGGGATCCCAGACACAACGCCACAAACTTCCAGCACTCCTTCCCACATGTGACCCTTTCAGTGCAGGAGAAAGTGCTGGAAGTCTCAATGGTGTTTCACACCATTGATTCATGGCACACCACAGAGCCACATAATCACAGAGTAGCTGAGGTCAGCAGGGATCTCAAGAGGTCACCTGGTCCAACCCTCCTGCTCAAGCAGGGCCACCTGGAGCCAGCTGCCCAGGATAATGTCCAGGGGAATTGACGAAGTCCCATTGCATCAAGCTGGTATCATCTGCTTTGGGTCTTTGGATTTGAGTGCAGTTCTGCATAGCCCAGGTGGGTGTTAAAGTTCAGGGGGGTTTGCCTTGAGGGAGACACCAGTGTAAGATGCTGCTCCAGTAAGTGAGCCAGCTCCATGCAAAGCTGGATGGGTAATGAAGTTTGGATCTTTGGCAGTCTCTTGACATGTTATTGGTATGCTATGGGTTTAGAGAGGTATAGAATTTCAGAATATAGGGAAAGATAAGCCTTCTGGAGTCAGGCATGTTTCTGCAGTCACTCTGGCCTCCCACCTGTGTCATTTCCATAGTTCAGTGTACAGCCTTCACAGGGGGATACTACCACAAAGGGAGTTTTTCCATAGGGAGGCTCATTCTCTGCACCCCATGGGGTGCTAACACACTGCAATTTCTCCAAATATAAAAAACTTATGTGCATATTTTAGGGTAGTGACAGCTTGTGTTTATATTCTTTCCTGTTTTCATTTCTCACATTAAATTGTCATACCTCTGATCTGAGCAAAATATTATCAAAAATATCAAAATAGATGTGTTTAATCTTATCCTGTACATACAGAAAAAATCCAGAATTTCCAGAAAAATCCAGCTTCCGGGTAGGGCCAGCTGTGACCCAGGTGAAAGTGTCATTAGCAGACAGCAGAAGACAGAGAAGAGCAAGGTGGCTTTGCTGCTGGACCACTGCAAGCTCCACACCTGTTGACTATCCAGCCAGAGACTGGATAGAACATTCTTATTTCTTTCTCTTACCTTTTTCTTCAATCAGGGAAAAATCATGTCCTTTTGGGCTAGGCTAAAATGGAGCAATGTGTTCATTTAGCTGCTAAGAAGGGAAATTAACTTCATTCTTATCCGTCTAGCTTATTAGCACAAATATTGCAGCTGCATTATCCTATCCCACATAAAACCCTGTACAGTAGAGCCTTTTAATTGTCTGGCTAATTGTTTGGCCTCAGAGCTGTCTATTTCCGATTGTCTAATTCTCATTAGAATGCCAGCTGACACTGAGTCCTCCAAAGCTGCCTTTAGCTGCTTTTAACCACTTCTGGACTAATTTGGTGGTGTTGAAAGCACTTACAGAAAAGCAACCAACAATAAGAAACACAGTGCAAACGTTTCTCTTCTCTAATGTATTCAACATTTTAAATCCTGCCCATAAAGGAGTTTTGATGCTGGTTTAAATGCGTGTATCCCGACAGAGTCACAGCATTGTTGTCAGCGTTCAGAAGTGTGTAAAATACGTGGACTGAAAATCTAGGCACAAATGCTTCAGTCTTTGATCTGAAACATCTTCTGAAACCAATGGGTGTTTTTCACCCTATGAATAAGAAATAAATCTGGATTGCAGGGTGCAGGCCCTCGGTAAGAGAAAGCATTGGTCTGTATTTCGGTGCTCTTTGTTAACCCTATGCTATGGATTTCTGAGGATCGTCTATGAAACCTGAATGAGACAAAATCCTAGGTTCACACTCTGAATTTACTGTCATATTTTATTGCTGCATAGACCTTTTTTCACATTGCAGTCCTTCAGCACTCATTTCCAAATCTTAGTCTGTTGCCATAGTTAGAAAATTTTCATGTTATCTATTCCTTCAGTTGCCTTCTTTGAACAGCTCTTAGCAATCTAGTTAGAGTGACATGAGACTGGCCAAAGCTTCTTCCATGTTGCCATGAAACAGAACAAATGGAGGCAGATAGGAAAACTGTAAGGCAGGACTCCCTCATATGCCCTACCACCTCACTGCCCTGAGAGAAGACAGGGAAAATGTTCTTGACAGGTTTAATGTGAAATTTGCTAACCTAAAGCCTAGAGAGGAATTAAAATGTGTCCAGCTACTGAAACTGGAGCCTAGAGGTCTCCTGTGGGTTTATTGACAGATTTGACACTAGATTTCTTGATCAGAAACATGGGAGAAGAGTAGCAAAGGCATCAGTGCTTCACTAGTGATGGATTTGCTGGCTTCTTGCAGATCGGGCTCCTCTTGCCTGACTACAGAGCCTTGGCCACTGGGAGCCCCAAGGCTGCCTTTTGCTGCATCCTTCCAGTTTGTTGGGCAGAATGAAAGGCTTCAGGGAACCTTAAAGCTTGGGAAGCTGTCTACAAGCTTTCCCAGCTTTTCCCTCCAATGCAGTGAGCAGGTGGGCAGAGATGAGGGAAGCCCCAGCAGGGTCCCTGTAACAGCAGGCATGACATCTCTCAGCCAGGGCACCCGGGACACCCATCCCCAGCAGCCACGCTGTGTGCTTTGGAGGCATTGCATTTGACAGCTGTGAAAAGGAAAGATTGCAAGATTTGTAAAAATGTGTTCTTTGGTGAATTTCCTCTGCAATTCTTGTAGAAAAGAGCTTGGAAGGGTCACGTATGAAGTTGATGACATCCCTGCACATTATTCCAGGCTGTTCCAGGACTTGATTTGTGTTCCTCTCCTGACCCTCTCAGCACTGCCATCTCTCCAGCTGTGTTAACCTGCCTACTGCTTCACTATCTGCAGCCAAAGGGGTTAATGCCATCTCCTGCCAGCAAGGGCGGCTGAACCCTTATGTCTGGCATATACAATTTCTGTTTGTCTCTTGTTACAAAGATGTAGTAGCAAAATTTTACAACCAATTTCTTCTTATGTGAAAGATAAAAGGGAAAGGAGAGTGAAACTTCTCCCATCTTGCAACTTGCTGGTGCCTGTTCTAAAAGCAGGTCCTGGACACTACATCCAGATTTGTCATGATTTAAGGAGCAATACAAGGACATGGGTTCAGCCTCACAGCTCTTCCTTCCCTTCCTGAGATGGGGCATTTCCTACATTTTTCAATGAAGTTCCACTACCCTGACAGGCTTCATTTCCCTGGCATCCTTTTATAAAAATACCTGAACTGCTCCTGCCATGTATTTCTCTTCCTCATTTTATTGCTTTCTAGAAAATCATGGTGTTCTTCTCTGACATATTCTCCTGTCTCATGGAAGAGGAGATGGAGTTACTGGTGTTCCCTTCAGCTGTGAACACAGATGGAATTTATGGCTTTTGGAGTTGTATTTATAACTGTTTTAAAAGCATAACAAATGCCATCTACAAAGACTCCTGTTAGGCTGTTTCTTCCCCAGAAGGCACCACGCACTTCACAACTACTGTGGCACCCAAGACAGGGAAGTTGCTGTGAATTATTGCTTTTGTAGCTACTTCTGCATGTTGCTCAGAGATTTACCGGCATGTGACCCTTTCTTGAATTGTACATTTCATGTGAGCCTTGTGCTTTCCAACTAGAGGAACCCCAAACACCACCACTCTCACCTATCTAACACAGGGACAGGTTAAAATGGAAGAAAATGCCACATATTGTCTATTCTATGCCTTTTTTCAGGTTTGTGCCTGCATTTGGACTTCTAATTGCCATCAGGTCTCACAGTGTTATAAATCTTTTTGGCTCTGTCGTTTTGTAGGTTTTTTATTTTTTATTGTCTATAACTCATTTCTGTAGCCTGAATTTTTCAGATATCCACAAGTATCTGATTAATTTTTCCTTTTAGCATATGTTCCTAAGGAAACAAATCTCATCCAGTTGTTTTTCTTGTCTGTAATAAGTTCTGGGCAATTTTTCAACCAAATTTGATAGAAGGTTAAAGGTCTGCAACACTTAAGTTCCTGCAGTTTCCATGAAAATTAGTATGGTTAGAAGAAAGAGGAAGAAATTAAGCTGGCACTGGAGGAAAGGCAGCTGTCACTCAGTTTTCAGTGACAGCAGCCAACTGCACAGCCAGCAATCAGGATCAGGCCACGGGAGTTTATCCCACTAAACAGGCTGGCAATATTAGAGGGAATTGTGCAGACTGCCTTTTGGTGGTGGGATTTTGAGGACACTGGGCACCATTCCTCAAGTAACTGGAGTTTACCAGATCCATTGCTCATGGAATGGCTTTATTAAATAGGAAGGCTAAACAAACATTTTCCTTCCTCCTGATTGTGTGTCATTTCTTTTCAAGCCAATGCTTTTGAAAACAAGAGTCTAATGTTAGCACAGCTTCCCTAGAAGAGTTTTCCAAGACTCTCTACTCCCAGCAGCTCTTACTGAAATTAATGGGAGCTGCTGGGGCTCAGTGCTTCCAAAAATAAAAATGCTTTGCCAGTGATACAGATGCAGATGTCTAAATTTAAGCTCTAGTTTTTGAGCATCTGGGGCCTGAATCCATGTCTGAGCACTTCAAAACAAGTGGCTTGATTTTTTTTTATAGGTACTGAACAGGCTTATTGAAATCAAAACGTAGGGGCTCTATAGTTCAACCTGTATTTGGAAGTCAAGAGGCAGATATAGGTAGCTGAAATTTAGGCACACAAATTGGAGTACATGGACCCTGCACCTGAGAGCAGGGGTTTTCAAAGCATGCAGTCTTGGCATGAGTAATAATATTGAAATTGCTGGAGGCCAGAGGGAAAGAGTTAAATCAACACAGAGCACTTCTGAAGGCTCCTGGCTCAGCATGTACATCTGTGTTTAAGAAAGATGGTGGAATAAAAAATACTTTGCAGGTGCAACATAGCCAAATTAGCACGGTAGAAGAAACCATAGGTTTTTTAAATCCTTGGACTGGAGCAGCAGCTCTTGCAGCTTAATGTACGCACATACTGGGGTCTTTTTGTATTTATTTTCCCTGTGTGCGGGGCTTTTTGCATTTATTTTCCCTGTGTGCCTTGTTGTTTTAAGAAAAAGGAACAAACAGGGAGCAGTTGGCTGCAGAGCCTGCGAACTCGGCGGGAGCTGCCAACGGGGCTTGCTGGGTCTTTGCAGTGAAAAGAAGGGGCTTGTGGAGTTACAACTGCTCTGCACACCCCTCCTGCCCCATCCTGCCCCGGCTCAATGGGGCTTTGTGTACAGGCAGGGGCTGCCCGGCAGAGCAGCCTCCTTTTTCCCCTCCCCGAGATGTAGACAGGCTACTTTTAACCCTTTCCTAGCTCTATGGCAGGATTTTGATCCAAGAATGCCTTTTAGGATTCTTTTCCTTTTTCCAAGCATACGGAAACAAAGAAAACAAGAACAAAAAGACCAACCAAGAACCTCATAACCACTCAAAAATCCCCACAAAACACCCTTCAAAAAACCCAGAAAAACCAAACAAAGCAAATCTCACTTTCTTCAGGCCATGATTCAGTATTAAGATTAAGTAAACACAGATTAAGTAAACAGGGTTTAGATGTTGCTGATGAGAGATGATTTTTAAGTTGAAAAGTTTAGTCCATAGCCTAGTCCATAGCCAGAGCCCAATCCAACACTCCATCCTCAGTAATGTGGGAGAAGTTTAATGGTTGAATGAAAAGAGCAGGATTTATTTGATCAGAGGTAGATGATTTATCACCTTTTGTTTGACAGCTGCAGGATTAAATGTACTATCGAGTCAGAGGTGGCTGTCTGTAGGGAGATTTACCTGTGAATGTGCCCCTTGAGTGAAACAGTCTGAATTTACTAAAGATGCCACATTTACCATATCAAATGAGAGGTTATAGAGGCCCACATGATTAAGTGACAAAATGGAGGTGGAAACTCAGAGGACATGAGGTGAAACATAAGGGAATGACAGTTCGAAAATATGGATTGGAAAGCAGAAGAGGATAAAGCATTTGAGCAGGACACTTGAGAGGCTCTTAGGTGCAAAGAGGCAGAAGAAACACTGTTCAGATACCCTTATATAGCACTGGCCTTGAGTCTTTGCCTGTCCTCCACTGGAAAAATGTGGCAAAACATTGCCAAAGGTTCCTTGTGCTATTTATGGAAATGAGATAAAATTGAAGCCAGGTTTGGGGTAAGCAAAACCTCCTTATTCCAGAGCTGTAAAACAAAAACCCTGGTTTGGATTAAGGACCTGCTGGATCTGCATCTTCTGAGCTTGTGAGAGGGGAGCTGGTGGGCTAGGAATCCCATCAGTGCGTTGCTCTGCCTCAGAGAGCTGATGGGAGCTGTCTGTCACAGTAATGCAATACTGCAGAGTTCTGGTTCTCTGCGTTTGTTTAAACATGACAAAAACTCAGGACCGTAATCTGCAATAGTTTATTTGGACAGGCTGGGAGGACAAGGTTATTGTTGTAGTTTGAAATCCCTGTAATTTAAAAGTTTGTACTAATGATTTGTGGATGTATGCCCACTGAAGTATGTAAGGATCTGTGTGTGGAGTATCCAATGCTGGGAAGTAAATACTGTGTCCATACAGGGAAGAGATGGTGCCAAAGTTAGAGTTCTGGAGACAGAGTCTGAGGAGTCACCAGGAAGGGCTATAAATGAGCACACCAAACACAAAGCCCATGGGACATGCCCATCCCTGTGTCCTGCATGTACGTGTCCATTTACCCAGCCTCTCTGCAGGTTTGGAGTGGTCTGTCCCTTTATTTGAGTTCACATGCGTGCATGGTGAAGGGACACATCTTCAGTGCTGCCTTCTAAAATCTGGCTCTAATTTCAGACAAATTTACTATTCCAATGAAATGAACCTGCAAAACATATGGCCCAAATAGCATTTGCCTAAGTGGCCTGCATGGTTCAGGTTTGATTTGTGACTTCTCTTAACATTACCATTCACATGGGAGTCCATGATAGTTCTTTAAACAGAATAGACCAAAATCTGTCCACAGCTGCCTCTCATCAGGGTGAGGGCTGCAGACAGGCTCCAGGGTCCAGCCTTGTCTGGGGCAGTTGCTGCTACTGCTGTGGTGAATGCTACACACACACACCATGGGACACAGAGGATGCAGGCGCTTGTTCAGCTTGTGGCTATCTGTCCCCTAGACAGGCATTGCAGCCACTTACAGAAATCCAGTCTGGGGGCAGGGGGAAAGAAGGGAGAGAGAGTAGAAAGAAAGAAATCATTAAAAAAAACCCACCATGATGGAGATTTGGTAGTGGTTTTTAAATCACATTTAGACATAAATCCTTTGAGTTCACAATTTCCATAGATTAGTGGCATCTGTAGGCCCCAGATAGACTGTAATCACTAAGATTGTTCTAATCTTCCTATGGGAGGTTTTTCAAAGGAAGTATTGAATTACACCAATTCTTAGTAGAGCTGGGTTTTAACTTGCAAGAAAGTGCTTTAAATCCAAATGCATACATTAGTGCCAGACCTATAAAGTCAGGGTATAACGCTTGTGACTTTCATACATCCTGATGTGTAATTTGTTATCTGGACAATAAAACTTCACAAGACACACACATGCTGAGCTGCACCCACTGGTAAGTATATTACAGACCATCAGGCCCATGTTGTCACCTTTGGACTTTCTGTGTGACAGTCTTTTGAAGCACATCTATGCCCTTCGAATAGAGCAGTGCTTGACTCAGGCACCAAGGTTGCCCTAATTGAATCTTACTGCAGCGCAGTGTTTCATGTCATTGTCTTGTATGCCTCCTCCCAGCCCTGCTCCCATCACACTCTGGAAGTCAGTAGAGTTGAAAACTATATTGTTGAAAAGAGATCTGTTTTGTACGGAATACTGTGTACAGAGACAGCAAAGCTGTGGTCCCTGCTTGTGACCAGAGCATGCAGGGGAGTGTCAGAGAACACCAGCATGATGGAATCACTTCTACTGAACACACTAGAGGGATGTGGGAAGCTGGTGTGAAATGGAAATACTGATTGTTGCATCAGATTCATCACCGGTTCATGAAAATGAAATGGAATTACACCAGAGATTATATTGTCCCCATATGGGTTTTTATGCCTGGTAAATTCTCAGTTTCAATGGGTATCAAATTTGCGCCTGCTGTACTGGGTTGCACAGCTGAATGCTTTTGCCACAGTGCTAAGGAATTAAATAGACAATTGAGGTTTCTCAGAAAGGATGTAGAAAATGTAAATCAAAAAGAGTGTCCCTGGAACTAGTTGCAGTGCTGACAGCCCTTACAATGCGTGCTGCCTCCAACTACTAGCAGTGCCTAGCTGCAGCAGAACCCGCACTGATGCAGAGCAGCATTGGGGCTGCACTCAGGGTGAATGGAAGATGGCACTGAGAGCCCACAAATCCCCAGCTGCCTGTTCCAAGAGGCGCCATCTGCAAGCTGGAGATCTGAATCTGATCTTCCCAGGTGGCCAGGAGAGCTGGAGTGTAGCTGGTGTGGGGAGCTGCTAGGGGATACCCTTGCTCTGGAGATGGGGCTGTGTTCTGCAGGACTGTTCACCTCCGCTTAGTGACTGCTTTGTTTACCATGAGGGGAAGTGTTTGCCTTTGCATTACATTCACACAACTGAAATATTAGGGGCCCATCAGGAAAGTCTGGAGAAGTCTAGGGCAATGCTGTGCCTGCCCTGAGCAGAAATATGCTGAAGGGAAGGATCTGACCTTGAGAACAAGTTCATGCTGCGCTGTATTTCTCTATGATCAAAACGATTTGCTTTACCAGAGGGTAAACATTTTTGTTACCTTCTTGGGAACCAGTCAGCACTTCTTTTATGACAATGCAAGTTTCCAGTTTGGGGTTTACTTAGGGGGAAAAAACATCTTTTTGGTTTCATTTGGTTTGGGGTTTTTGTTTGTTTTGGAAGAACACTGCTTCCTTACAAGGGACCACAGAAATTCATTCTCCACAGCTGTGTGAAAGCCAAGCCGTGCAGAGAAAACCTGTTCCAAGCACTTACTGATGTTCATGCAGGCTCCACTTTGTGTGATGCGACATGCAGTGACCATGACAGATGACTGTAATGACAACTCCTTGCATCAGTGTTATGTTGTCATCACCATGAGGTAGAGCTGGTTGCCTTAAGTAGATGAATAGCAGATAAGGAGTTGGGAAAGACAATGCCAAGCTTCACCACACTGTGTTTAGTGTTAGTAACCATTTGCTGTCTACCATGCCATGATGAAATTAATCCCTGAACAGAGCTGTGGAGTGCAGAGAGTGGATTTAATCTGCGCAACCTGCAGTGATGTCAAGGGTGTTAAGAGAACGATGGTCACACCATGGTGTGGTTTCATGAGCCAAAGCTGCAATTATACAGTTTTGGCAGCCACGCTTAGTTAATTTACTTTCCTATGGGATGTTAACAAGGTTAACACTCTATTGTGCCCCTATGTTGAATTCCCCAAGATACTGCAGTTTGGTGTGGGCTTTCTGTCCACCTCCCTACCTGAGGATCTGAGTATTGGTGTGTGTCTGAACAGGGAAAGGCAGCTATTGATTGCATTGTGGACCTTGTGCTTGTCTTGTGCTGTCCCCTGTGTCTCCCAAGAGAAGCTTGTCCTGATTTTGTGTGCAGGGCTTATCCTGGTTTCAGTGACAGTGAGACATTTCCAAGGGTCCATTAAACTGCTTTGGCTCTGAGTGAGCTTTCTCCAGTGTTCAACTTCTTGTTCGTCACAGATGTCAGCTCGCACATACATCCTGGCTTAAGTGACTTGTCATGGTATAGGCCTTGCTGTAATGCACATTTGGAATGGTTATCTGTGTTCCAGCTGAAGCAGTCTAACTTCTGTCCACGGGTCAGCCCTCCTGGGAGCTGCCAAAGTGACCTCTTGGAGTGATGGTGAGCGCAGGGCTTCTTAAAAAGCAATCAAGCATTTGAGGAGACATTGCACATCTGGTTGCCTTCAGGTGGTACCAGCCTGGAGGGCTGGTCGTGAGTTCCATGCCTCAGATAGCTGGATCTCCACTGCTGTGCTACAGAAAAGCAGTGTGCTGCTTTTTCTGCACAAACGCTTGACATGTGGCTACTTCACTCCCATCTGTTATCAGCCCATCTGACAGCAACTGGACAAACCTAAGTGTGTAGGAACAAACAAATTGTCCAGGTATTTTTGTGGCTTGAGGAGAGACTCAGCTCTCCATGCATGTGTAACCAGTCTCAGAGGTTGAAGTCCTTCTCCAAGTTCTTGCTCTGTGGGTCTTCTCTTTGTCACTTGTTTATTTTCTCCTTGCTGTCAGCAGATCAGCAGGACACTTTATCTGAAGCATAATTCTGGACTAGAGCTGGCTCCCATCCATTGGGTTGGACTGGCCTCACTTCACATAGCCATATATACATGTCCAAAAATATTCTTCAACTTCAGCAAAGACATATGGAAGAGCAAAATATATTCACGCAATAAGAGTAGCAATAAGGCTGACTGAGTTCTCTGAGTTGCCACAGGCTTTGTACAGATCTCTGTCTCTCAGGTGGAACTACATTCACCACTTACCATGGATGTTTTACCTTGGTTTCCTGGAGGTTCATTTACAAAAACAACATGATTACGAAATACAGATATCCTCAAGTGGATTAGTTTTCACAGAGGGGTTATTTTCTCTGCCTCTTACCTTTCTGAGTCTAATACCAATGAATTGGTAGGTGAGAACTATCAGGAGAAACAGTGCTTCTGATTTTTCTCTGACGTTATGCTATGGTCAATTTGAAATAATTCTGTGGAAGGCAATGAAGTGTTAATAAGTATGATAAGTCTTGGTGAGTTAAGAAACCTGTGATTGCAAGGCCCATTTTGTATTTCACAGTGCTTAGGCAAAAACTTTACCCCTTGCAGTTTCTACTTGGATCTAATTCAAAAGATGGTCAGATTTAGGCCCAAATTAGCATGTTTGAAGCCACAACACCTTAGTTGAGCTGTGGAGTTTTCCATGTGCATACAAGCTCTTAGCATGGGGCCAGAGTAAAAGAATAATCTCAACCCCAGCTAATTACAGGCTAAAATATGACAAATTATCTTGCTTCAGTCTTCCAGTATTCCAGTGAATTTCCTTGGCTCAAATGACCCATGAAGTAGGATCCAGCCTCAGGTTGCAAACACATTGTTGTAGTATCTCTTCTTTATGCAATGGAGACCTAGGTAATCCAATTATTAGTCAGGAGCATTTCAGCTGATGTAACATTGCCTTTTCCTAAATATGAATAAGCCTGTGTTCATCCATGTTAGTATGTTGTGTATGTTAGAGCCTGTCCAATCTCTGAGATGTCAGTTCATATCACTTGATTGCCATTGAGACCATTTTTGGAACAAAGCTCTGTAGATCATGGGTTAGAGTGTGAAATGCACTGAAATAGTGAGATGTGAAGTTCCCTTGCAGGGTACATTCATCTTGGATCTGTCTCCAAAGGGCTGCATTATCAGTGCTTTGCATCATTGGGGTCAAAACCGCAAGCAGCCTTTGTTGACTCACTGGACAAAATAAATCAAAGGCATATTGGAAGAATACAGCTTTTCATAAGATTATACTCACAGTGATCTTTCCTACCTGTGATCATTTCTGTTACAGTGAGATGATGTATTATTGCATTTTAACTCCATGTCATAGGGATAGAACTGATGTGTTCCTTCATTGATAGATGGAGTGCAGAGAGCCATAGACCAAGCACCACAAAAAGTGAGGCAAGCTAGTGGGACATGATTGCCTGTACTAATGGGATCACCTGTTTAAATGGCATGTGGTTGATTTCTCTCTCAAACCAACTCCAATGTTTCACTGGCACAGCTCACCATCCCAGAGGACAATTTGAACGCATATTCAAACCCTACTTTGGAAGCTAGAAGAGTGTAAGGATTTGAATGTGGTTTGTGGTGTGTTGTTAGTGGTGAACAATGGAGAATGACCCCAGTGGTATTCAATTTTCTAGTAGAGACACAAGTATATCGGTTCTCCATAAAGTTGCACGTGAATTAGCACAGAGCAAGAAAATGAACTCAGATCTTGTGCCTTCTAAACACTTGATTTAACAGCAGTTTAACATACCTGGCAGCCAGATGATAAGAAAGCAAAGCATGGTATGTAAGGAGATGGAAAAAGCTTCAGCACTTTCTTCTCCTGGAGAAGATTGCAGTAGTGGTGCCCAGGCTGCTGGTGGTCTCTGCTGGTGAGTCTGCACAGCACAGCACAGAACAATGCTGGGAGCCATCTGGGAGCCATGAGAGTGTCAGGGGAAGCTAGTCTGGAAAATGTGGTTGAATCTTTTCATACATTATTTTCTAATTGAACATTATCATTTTGTTTGCTGTCATACAGCCTTGATGCCCACAGACTTTTTCCCTAGGATTTAGCGATGGAGGATCGTTCTCTGGATTTGTAATTTGTTTACCCACAGACAATTTATAACTTCTCCCCATTTAATCTGGAGAAATTCAGCTAATATGTAATATGTACATTGCCAAAGAACCTGGTACTTCCTCACATTTGACTATGAGTAGAGTTCCTTAAACCTTATCCCTTAGCATCAGTTGGCTGTTTGACAATTCCACTCTCTCATGGGATGAGTAAATATCAGTCTGTTCCCAGGAAGATTAACCAGTAAAATGATTTAGGGGAAAGAAAAAAAACCAATGCAACAAACAACTTTTCAGCATGTTGTACTTTTGACTGCCCTCCAGACTTCCCTTAGACTTGGTTACCTTTATTTTTAAGGGGATTTAATTTGCCTACATTCATTAAATCTTGGAGTGTCTAAAAAAATGGGGTATTTTTCTTATCAAAGCAGCTAATTTGAGGAAGTGTTTAGCACTTTGAATAAAAATCCTTGGTCTTCTAAGGAAAGAAATGGGTAAAAACGCAATCAATCTTTGCCTGCAACACAGAATATATCTTGATTGAAGTCAAGTTCACTGCACTTGAACAGTAATGAAATGCGGACCACCAGATAGGGATGAAAGCAATTCCCGTTCACTACAGGAACTCTCTGAACTTCAGTGAAATCAGATTTCCCCTCAGCATTCCTGGAAGGAGGGATTTACTTCATTTTAGTGATTGGAAACTTGGGCCATTTGTCTCAGCTGCTTTTCTAGACTATCTCTGCAGTCAGAGAGACGGTGCATTCAGAAAGTGCCTGGCCTGCATGTCAGGTGGGCTGAATTGCCCTTGGGAGGTGCTCCTCTGCCCACTGGCTGAAGGACTATAGTGCCAGGGCAAGGATGGGGGTTCAGTCTCATGGTCGATGTTGCACAATCTGCAGGGCTGTTTAATTACGGAAAGAGAACTAGGAAGCAGCAAAGGCAGGGTGCCAAGGTGGCAGAGCTAAGCACAAGCCTCACCATTGCTCCTCTTTTTGTAGCCTTTTCAAGGGTTCCTTGGAGCATGTCTCTTTCACACTGAAAGTTGCTTCTCCTTGTGTCAAAGCGAGGCCCATATTGTCCACTTCTGCTGTGGGTACACTGGCCTTTCTCTTCCTCCATGATCTGCTTTGTAAAAAGAGCTTGGGCAACGCTGGTCCTCAGGCAGGGAGAGACTGTGACAGGTTTCAGGGACCTCTTGCACACAGAAACTTTTCAGTGACTTGGTCAGCTTGATGTTGTCTCACCAGCCGGGTTTCTGCTCATGTGGTCCATCCAAAATCTCCTCTGTGTTTAGAAATGTGAGTCTTGGGCAGCCACTTCACTTGGCTTTACAACCCAGCTCACTGTTGCTGATACTAAGGAAACATGAAGCACTAGCAAAGCAGAGGGCTTCATTTTACAGACACTTGGCTTTCCTTTTGCACTTGCAGCAAAGACCCAGGATCCAGCCTTTTAAACTGAGTTTCCTAACTGCATTTCATTGTACATGAATTAAAATAGACATCTCAAATACAGTGAAGTGATCAATGACATCTGACTCTACAGGCTTCTGAGATCCAATTTATATAAAAATTGCTCTACATACACCAGATAATCCCTGCCATTGACACCAGCTGAGGACTCTTTACTGCATTACCTAAACATGATAATGGCACACTCCCATTTCCCCAGTCGTTTTATCTAAGGAATACAAAGATCTCTCCTTATGTTAATGAGTTTATCAGCATGACACCCCTAGAGCAATTTTGTCAAAATGTAAAATGAGGCATGGAGAAGCTAAATCTACCCACATTCACCCTGTGCAAACTGGGATTGAACTGGAAATGCCACCTACCTTGTCCCTGGTTGGTAGGAACTATCTCACCTAAAGTAACCCAGCTACACGCAAAAGTATAGCACTTCAGGCTTTTTTTTATTTTTTTGCATTTGTTTGTTTGGTTGGTTTTTGGGGAAGTGATTAATTTTGTTTGTTTGTTTTGTTTGTTTGTTTTATGGCAGTGCTACTAATGTTTAGAAGAATCACTTTTCAGCTACTAGGTCATGTCTTTTGCAGTTGTAGATAGGAAGAAGTTGGCACACTGGAAGGCCAAGTTGAGTTGTTTCTTCTCAGGATGACATATGTAGTTTTGCTCCTGAAATGCATAAACCAACCTGGGATGCAAGGGAGTGCTGGGCTTTGACATTAAAAGAGAGGAGAGATAGGACTTGGGCTTTCCCTTGGGATGTAAGCTTTGTGTCAGGTAGGAAACAATTTGTATGACTTCAGGAAATGCCCCAGTTTGAGAAAGAGAGGTTCAGGAGTTAAATCTGTCCTTTTTGTTAATTAAATGGAGTGTGTACATCTGGCTTTGCAAGAGGGTCAGGAACATGGATGGAACATGAACTCTCTAGTGCAACCGATGGTTAAAACTGTACAGTCGAAACAAAACCACTCATTAGCCCAGGTGATTTCCTTCTGGTCACAGCAAAGGTTTCCAACTCAGACTGGGAGAAAGCCCATACAATAGATGTAAACCTCTCTGCTCATTGCCTCTCCTACAAAGGAAAGCCTTGTCTTATCTCAAGGCAAGATCATCAACTTCTGAATCAGATACTTGTATAGCCTGTTCCTGCAAAATTCCAACTCTAATCTTCTGAAGGCAACCTGTCCTATGGTACTTAACTGTATTTCAGTTTCCTTTAGTGGCTTGGGAGCAGATGAAAAGAAATTATAGGATATTACATTTCAGAGAGTAGCTTTATGAGTGGTTTTACTCATTCACCTTTCCTCATTCACTGCTTCACATGGA
Source organism: Toxostoma redivivum (assembly GCA_013397375.1). NCBI lineage: Eukaryota > Metazoa > Chordata > Aves > Passeriformes > Mimidae > Toxostoma > Toxostoma redivivum. The sequence continues at coordinate 653,081 of VXBI01004851.1, forward strand.
AACAAGGCTCTAAGTACTGGTGTTGCCAAACCATTAAGGTATAAGGGTGCTTTTTCTGGGTACATCCATTTACCTTTATCAGAACTTTAGAAAAATTTTGCATTGATATCCAAAATCATTATGATAAATACAGGTGTAAACTTCTTAATGAGGTCTCTCCATGTCTGGTAATTTTCTACCAGCAGCTTCCCTCTCTGTACTGTGAACTTAAGGAAATTTGAGGTAATTTTTAAAATGGGTGTGTTTAGTAAGAGGATATCTAATGTTTTTTAATAAGTATTTCATGCAATATCTATATTTGTTTTGAAATTAAATGGTTATGTGGAGAAGGTAGCAAATGTCATTTAAGGAGAAAGGGGTGGTATTTACTTCAAGTGAAATATTTTTCATGTTATTCTGCTGCATTACACAGTTATTGTTAGACATTCAAAAAATAACATGTATTTGCAAGAATACATTTTTACACTGAGTTAGACTGGGAGTTAATTATTGATTGGAAATAACAGGAGGAAGACTGTGACCCCTCCAGGCAGGACATAAGCATCTGTATCTGTCATCAGGGAATCTTCTCTGGCATGTAATGGTGGAGCACCAAAGCCAAGTGTCTGCTCTGTCTCCTCCCTTCAGTAGGACAGTGAGGCCTGAGGAGCACAGATGACCCATGGCTGTGCCACTTAAAAACACACAAACTCTCATGTATGAAGATGAGATGGCAGACCCTTGGTGCCATCACAGTTGATGGGACCAGTGCCTTTTTAATAGGATTTAGACCTTCCTGAAATGGTTTAGGATTACATCCCCCCTCTCTCAGGCTGAGCAAAGACACCAAGCAGTTGGTTTCACTTCAGCTTCAAGTCACTGTCTAGCCTGGATGGCCTGGATTTGGCTTTGATTGCAGACTCACAAGAGGCAAATTTAACTCTTGCACATTCAAGGACGTAGTGTTCATTTAAATGAAGAGCTGTGATGTCTTTCCTTAAGATTTTGGAGCAAACTTTCTGTTGGGAGGTGAGGGATGCTAATGCAGAAGGACCTGGAAAGGACACCGACAGGGTGGTACCAGGATGCTGTCCCACACAGGTGTTGTCTTGCTGATGATAACCACCCCAGTCCTGGTCCTCCTGAACAGAGGAGCAGGTCTGGCATGTGAGGTACAGCGAGCACAGCTGTTTGGGTTTATTGACTTCATTTAGGCTGTGGTGAGGCACAGGAATGCACCACAGGGACCTCCAGACAGCATTGCTCATGCAACTTGCATGCCTTATGAAGCCTTTTCCCATTTCTTGGCCCTCCTTTTTATCACTGTTTCTCATCCCTGTTCTTCTCCCAAGTAAATCACCCAACTCTAGTAATTTTTCCCCTCTTGGTTGCATCCCACAGGGGCAGATGGGCTTTGCAGGCAGCATAAATCTGGAAACAGTATCAAGATGCCAGCTGAGGAATAAAGCATCACCATTTTTTGATGCATGAAGCCAGACTTTGCTCACTTCAAGTATTTGTCAAAGCATCTAGAAAATGACTCACTTTTTTCCAGCTCTCTACAGAAGCCACTGTTGGACTACATCCCTGTATCAAGTATTGGCCAGATCTTTCACAATATTGTTTACAGCTCATTTTTAGGCTTGTTGCATGCAGTGAATCTTTGTGTTATTTCAGACAGCAGTAGGTGAAGTACAGAAGAAAACAAAAGATTAAAACTTCCAGAGAAGCACTCTGCTGCATTGTTGCTCAGCCGTGCATGTGGTACAGCTAAAAATAACAGCTAATGGAATGGGAAGCCAAGACAATCTGTTGATTTATAATGGTTTTTTTCCTGGTTTATTGCTTGAGTGCCTTGCCCACTGAAGTTTGACATTGCAGCCCAACTGCCATTAGAAAATCAAAGAATACTCTTCTCTTTCTTACTGTACAGGCCTCTGAATTTTCTTTGCAAGAGACATTCTTTTCTAATATCATTCAGGCAAATTAGAAAGATGACTTCTAAACTAATCAAAGCATTTCATTCTCTTCCAGCGATAATTACAAGATTATGCATATTGGCTAAAGACCAGTGTAAGGGATACACGTTCTAATCTGACCTGGATCTAAGAAATTTACTTTGTCTAGATTTACAGTTCTTTTTCGATTTGAGTTTGTTTCATTGGTCTGCATCAAGAAACTTGGAGATAATAAATGTAGGTGTTCAGGCTTTCTTTCTTTCTTTCTAGATCCAGATTTAAACCTTAAGTCCGCTTTAGAAAAGGATTTGGTACTAGTAAAAGAAAAAAAAGCAAGACTATTGATCTCTTTGCATATTTTTTACTTTAAAAGCACAGTAGATCGTACACTGAGAAAGTAATATTTTACATGGTTTGTAGAAAATAAATCTGTTTTATCACTGCAATAAAAAAGAAGCCAGATGTTTAGAGGAACATGTTCCATATGGAAGAGGCTTAAAATTGTGGAACTTGCTAAAACCATGCAAAGCTGCAATTACGGAGAAAACAGGAAGGCAGCTTCCTCCCTGAATGTACACCACTTCCCAAGGAGGAAGCAACCCTTTTTTCTCTGGTCTTTGTTGATTTTGAAGCAGAGAGACAACTACTAAGTCATGACCATAAAAGGCTTATGTTGGCAGTGACATCAGTGGTAAAACCACCCTTCTTCCCTCCCCACAACGACTCTAACAAGACTTTTGAGAGACTTCTGCTTCCCCTATAAATGGGTGGAGGATGCATGGATTTCTTTGTTTTGTGGCCAGGATGCTATCTAATGTAGGGATATTGGCACTGTCACTTTTATGAACGTATTTCCAGCTTTGCAGAAAGATGAGGTGTCTCCTAAATTTTCATTAAATGAAACAAAGAACCTCCTTAATTAGCTAATTTAATTTCTCTTTAGGATCCAAACCCATTGCACTGAGCTGTGGCCTGCTTCATCTCCAAGCATGCCTTGCTGCCTGCTCATCTAGGTGGAAGTGTGCTGACTGGCTTTAACTCAAAGAGTACCACAGGTTTATTGCTTAAAATGTTGTTTAAGGGGAGGAGGAACAACATGGCATCATACTATGGAAAGCCTATGATAGCATTTACTTTTTAATGGGGGCTGAAAGCAGCCTAAGTGCTGATAGAGGAGACCAGTGGTGATCCTTTGCTTTCAGAGGACCTGCTTGCTTCTCTGCTGAACACTCCTGAGTGAGGCTGGATGCTGATGTTGTCAGCAGTATTTAATCCAAAAGCCCATAGAATTTTCTCCAGTCCTTAGTGGATTCCGTGAGAAATTGAGGCTTTGAATTTCTGAAGAGCACTGAACTTGTCATCATGCTGTGCTGGGTGCTGTAACATGGGCAGTGCTGCATCTTCACCTTACCTGTAAAATCAGGCTCTTCTTAGCATAGTCTGATGTTATCTAATTTGGTTGGTGTGAGGAGAGAAGGAAACCCACTAAACCCTGGCTCTGTAAACCAGAGTCGAATCTTGCATTTAAAAGCATACCACGAAGCATTTGATTTCTGCCTGTCATTGTAGTTTTATGTTTTTGAGCACAAAAAGGTGGCCAAATGTGATGGAAAGTTGATCTTTGTGCAAATACAACCCAGGGGGGCAGTAAAAAAAATTCCAAATTGGTTGTATTGCAGCTATCTTTGGTCTTTGGTTTTCTCTATATCATTCTAACTTTGGGGACTTTATCCTTTGCCTTGTGAATACTTGCATTACCCCTGCATTTCCTCCATGACATTCTTGCTGGGCGGTTCTGACTATTGTGTTTGGAAGAGGGAATATTTTCCCACTTTTAATTTGTGCAGTGGATATCTTCCCTTGTGATGGATTCTCTCATCTTACTTCTAGGCACTGCTTGTTCTTGATTACATGTTTTATTTCTAACCTTGAGTTTTACCTGTCTGCTTGATGGGTGTGTTCCTGGGTGCTACAGGGACCACCTTGCAAACTAGTGACCATAAAGTGTATGTGACGCTATAGCAGAGATGGAGAGATGGATGAAAGTAAGACTTGATGTTCATGCTTGAGGAAGTGTAACTGGCTTTTTGAATCATGCAGTCATGGGGCAAGATGTCATTTCATGAGTCACCACCAGCAGCATTCTCCTGTCCTCCACATGGGGCACCCGCTGGTCTCTCCTGAGGACACCAGTGAACTGAAATCTTTGGGGTCAATGTAGGAGGATTTGGGCAAGGATAAACCAGAAGATCCAATTAGGTGATTCAAGAGTCATCTTTATAATCACCAGTGCTTGCAGGAAAGGTTGTATGGCTGTGGAAAGGGGACAATGTGAAGTATCGTCAACCCCAGCTCGATTTAACTAAGAGCATTTCTGTTTCCAGCTTGTTTTATCACACCAAACCAGCTACATTCATGGGATTTGGAGAATGTGCTGCTGTGCTGCACTGCACTGGAAGTTTTGACAGCTCTTTTAGTGCCCATTAACAGGCTTAAGAGATAGGCCAGCAAGGAACCAGGATGACATCCTCTGGAGCACAGGGCTTCAAAGCAAATGGCTTCCCCCTCCCTCCTCCCCCTTGCCCCTCAAAGGGCAGCGCCTCAATGATTTTGGAGTTATAGATTTTGCAGCTGCAGTGAAAAAAAAAAAGTGCTGCAAGTTGTAAGGAAGCAAGAAGTATTTGTGAGATCAGAGAGGAGTGATTTATGAAACAGTGAAAGGAAAAGATGTAGCAGCTTGAAATTCTCATGCACACATTTCTAGATGATAAAGCTCTTTGGTGGGGAAATAGTTTTTTAAGTCCCTACCTTTTCTTCTTCCTCTGTGAGCTGATTCTCTATACCATGCAACAGAAGCAAAGGTCATGCAAACCCTTTTTTCCCCTCACCCCATCATCTCTGTCTTTCCCAAATGCATGTGAAAACATTATTTTCCCCTTTTCACCATTTTCATTTTTTAATCTTTAATATAGAATTAGCTATAAAATTTTTATTCTTCATATTTGTTCCAGTATTAACATAAATTCATTCCTTCAAGGATTTCTTTCATACCCAGTGGTAGAAAGAAAGACACAACAATTTTGAGCTCATGTTGCTGGGGCTTTTTATAAATTCTGTCCTTATGCATTTGCTGGTTGCACTAGAAATTTTGCGTCTTTTATAAGCTAAAGGCTTGCCAATATTAATGCATATAATGAAGACAGAATGAATTAAGGTACTGGTCACAATTGTTATTTAAATCAGCAAGTAGCAACTTTTAATTTAAATAATCCTTTTTTAAGTCTTGGCTTGCTTTGTCTAATTTAGATATTTCCCAAATGAAAAATTGAAGTCTTTGTTTCACAACAGCTAAAATACATTGAAGCTAAAAATGGATTTTACACTCAAACTGAGAGGGTTTTAACAATTTAGAGGATGTACAATACATGCAGATTGAAGCCATAGAATATTTTACCACATATGTATTCAGATTTCAATACTACCTATAAGAGATAACACTATGAAATAAAGCCATTTTTATTACTGACATTTTTCTGGTAATTTGTGTCAACTGGCACATGCAGAGAGTCAGAATACAAAAATACATTTAGAAAACCTTAATAAGTTTCCTGTTAAGGAAATATGATAGGTAATTAAAAATAAGTATGTCAAAACTAATCTATTTTTTAAAAACTGTTAATATATTAAATGATAGAAAACATTTCTTTAGGGATGGGATTGGACAGATTATTTCAGGTTGTCCTGTCCTTCAGTTTTGAACTCATGGGTGAAAATACCTTGTATATAGTTTTTATTCCGAGACTAGAGAGGGAAAATTGGTTTGCTGATTTGTTTTTTTTTATTTCTCAAGTGGTATCTTAGCATTGAGTGAAGTAATTACTGAACTGAACTAAGCTGAAGGAACTGAGAGGAAGAAGTGCTTTCTGCACCTGCAGAACAAGTTGCAGCTGTCAAGTGCTGGTTTATCACTTCAGCAAATTCTTGTTCCAGGTGCTAAGCAAGTGACTTCCCCGAAGCCTGTTGCTTTACTTTCTTAAAACTTCAGTAACAGCATGCACTGCCTGAATGCTATTTGCGTTTAATTTAAATTATAGAAATAGATTGCTTCAGGGTCACATAAAAGATTTCAAGATTTCAGGACTTTAAATGTAACATAAACATGTTTATTCTTAAAGAAAAGCACACTGTATTTTAATTGGATTGAAAAAGCAACACTATCCAAATAAAGTGAGTGATAAAGGTACAAAAATACCCAATAACTCACACATTCCCTTTAAAAAAGAGAATGAAATGACATTTTTCTTGAAAATATTCTTTAAAATGCAGCTTAAGTCAATAGAAGGAATGTGTGAGTTACTGAATAATTTTGTATCTACTTTATTTAGTTTATTAATATATTATTAAAATTTTAAATCAATTTTTAAGTACCCAGAGGCCTACTGACTATGATTTATAGAAAAAAAATAAAAAATAAATTTAAAATACTCTTATTTTGGGGAAAGATATTGAGGGAATTTAGATGATAGTTTGAAGAACATTCTACTCACTACATGCGCTGAAAGTGAGCTCTAATTTCAGATTTTCGTTTGAGTCTTTTTTTCTCATAAGAAGTCATGAACTCAATCTGACTACAACAACATCCTGCACACAAGGAAGCTTGCTACCACGGGAGGTAGCAGGCAAAGTGTATCTAACCTGATCCCTGTGTTGAGTAATAACCAGGAGTGAATATTTAGACCAGATTGCAGGAAATCAGATGATCATTCCCTTGGTGCACATTGCCAGTTTGCAGTAGTCACCAAGGTATCAAGACCACCTATGGGCACCACCAAGTCAGTCCTGTGTGAACCTGTCTGTTTGCTTTTTGAACCCACTTCTTCTTTTGGTGGTAAATTCCCATTCAACTTGTGAGCAAGATGGTTTAAACAGTGTAAAATAAACACTAGAAATTTCTGCTTTTCACAATGTCACTGAGAGATTTTTGGATGCCACTGAAAGATTTGCATTAATTTTGATGGAAACCATAATACACAATCTGAGAAGGGAGATTGACTGGGAACACAAGTATGTAACTAGTAAGCTTTGGTCACTTTGGGATTGTTGTATAGGTGATGCCCTTCTCTGAGTCTGGCTGGCAATTTTCCAGCATTATAGCAGCTTTCAGAAGCACTAATTGGCATGTGGAGCACAGAGTGCGCTTTCAGAAGGACTGAAGGGTGAATTTCCCACTTTGTTATGTATGAAAGAATTATGGTGAACGAACTCTTATTTCCCAGTGCTGTGAAACACACAGACTACAGAGCAGCTCAAAGCACAAAATTTTGGACTGCAGTCTGTAATTTCCTAAAATCTGAACCTTAACCAGAGCTTTTGGTTTAGTTTTACACTCAAAATGTGGGTCTCTTGCTCCAAGTACTGTCAACACCCAACCCAATAAGCAAAGGCAGCAAGGAATTAGGAATCACCCACTGTTTGTAGAACAGTTAATTACTTGTATAACATATAACGACTTCTTGAGATCTAGTGAGAAGGCCAAGAGTAGGCTCCCTGTAAATCTGGCTGAGTGGAGGAACGTGTTCTCCTCCTAGGACTGCTGGTGCAAGCAGAATTTTATTGGAGCTGACAGATGAGATAAAACCAAAGCAACTGGAGATGCCAAAGTTATATTTGATCACATTTTCTAAAGCACCTCAGGAGGTACCCTGCAGTCCTGGCTCTCCAGCCATCTGCTGGGGGACCTCTCTGGTGACAGCCTATGGCCCTGGCAGTGAAATTAGGGGATCAGCAGTAGAGTGGGGAATGGTGTGTGCCTGGGCTTTATCTTTGTGCATTGTCAAGAGGGGCCAGGATGGTCATTCACAGGGGCTTGGAAGCCCTGCTAGAGCTTCAGCTGTGACCTCTGAGACTCCAGCCTCCCACTAAAGAAATTATCCAAGTGTTCTAAAACTCCTGGAAGGGATGAGAAGGCAATTTGTCAGGCAGGTGAGCACACAGTCATATAAACATCATTGAACTGGAAGACCAGGCTCAAAAAGTGGGTTTTGGCTGTCCTTGACTTAGATGCACCAACTACATATGCAAGAGGACTAGCAAGAGTAAATGTTAAAAACAAAACAAACAAAACCCCCCCAGCTATTATAAGAGTGAAAGTTGAGACTAATTATCCTTGTACCAAAAAGTCCCAGGTACTCACAGGAAAAGACACAGCACAAAGGAAGATCAGCCTTAGAAAAAAGGGAGTACATTTTTTTAAAGAATCGCTGTTCTTTCTGCTGAAAGGTAGAATGTATTTTTCCAAAGGGTCCAAAAATTTGCTTTTGCTGTTATATGGCAGTGAACATTGGGAATAGCTATGAAATGGGAGTTGGTGTTGGCCAGCTGAAGTCTGAAGGCCATTTTTTTTTAGCAGCTAAGGAAAATAAGTTTTACAGTCCAGGAACAGCTCAACAGTTCCTTCTCTGAAGCATAAAACATTCACAGGAATCAGTGGGGGTCCTGGCTGAGAAGGGAGTGGAATTCATGATTGAGCTTGTAGCCCCATGCAACACTCTGGTGTGTAACGTGCTGCAGATCTGCGGTTGGGCAGGTGAGGCCATGGATGGACTTCATGGCTCACATACAGATCCTGAACCATGGGATGTGGTGGCCTCTACAGACTAATGCTGTTGCTCTTGGTCTGGACATGCATTCCCACACTGCTGCCCCATGGATCTCTCCATTGTAGAGCACTGACTGATGGAAGGGCTGAGAGGTGGCCTATAGACTCAAAAATTATTAACTATCTGTGTCTGCCCACGGAGGGACACACAAATTTCGGTACAGCCACAGGTGCTCGCTGACCCAAAAGAGTCTGAAAGGCAAATCCACCCTCTGCCTGCTTGAGGAGGGGATGAGTCCAACCCACATGCTGCTCTTGGTATCAAGATTGCTTTTATGGGGAGCAATGAGAACTCCCTCCACCTTTAGCATCAGACAACCAATGAAAGGCAGTGAAAGTTGATTTGGAAAGGAGGAAGGAAACTAAAGAAAAGACAGACTGACAGTGAACACTGAGGAGGCTCACTGGGCTTATGAAGAGGATTTGCCCCAGCTTCTAAAGAGATGGAGGGAATTTCATGGTACCAAAAGGCACCATGGGAACTCCTGCACGATGCACACTGTAGGATGCAAGGATGTGGCCAGATTCCAAAAGGAGTTTGCTTTGCGGCTGTCAATGCAGTCCCTTGATTCACAACTCAGTTTTGTTTCTCTCTTGACTTGTTGTTTGAAACACATGTGCAAACTGGCCACAGTTTTGCTTTTCATACTGTTCAAGGATGATAGGAACACAAAGTGCTGTCTCATGAGTTTTGTCGACCCGATTCCCTTCCAGAAATTTGCTCACATCTGATTTTGTTTCCTCTGCCCACTCTCTGTAGACACTGAGTTTCCAGTGTCATTTGCCTCCTACACACACTCATTAACCCATTTCCCTCCACCTCTGATCCTACAATGCCCATTTTATCCAATTAATGGTAGGAAATAAGTGGAGGTTTTATGACAAGGGTGTGAAGTTCCGTCTGACACTCTGCATCTTTCCAGTGAACAATGCTTTCTCAATAATTATGTTCAGATGACCATTAAGTTGGTGCTGCCACAGTTCTCCCTTCAGTTTTAATGAATATAATAAACAGGAATGAACTTCTGCTATCTGCAGCTGCTGCCATTGTCTGTGAAATGCACGTTGCTTCAGAGAAGTTTATTTTAGCTTTAAACTCTCTTTCAAACAATGTGCAAGAGAGAAAAAAAAAAAGTTGGTGCATTTTTGTCCGCTCTTGCCTTTCACAGATGTTTTTGGCATGAGAAATGCTGTAGGACAATTAAAAAGAAGCTTCATTTTCAGAAGTACTTGGGAAGCAAGACTCCAGTAAAGCCCCAGGCTCTGAGAGAGCTCAGAAATTCATCAGCTCTGGGGTGCAAAGTCTCTCCTTGTTGTACAACCATGCAAATCCCAGAGTAGGAGAGTACTGAGGTAATGGAGTGCAGGTTTTCATTTATATTCAGATAAGGAGAAAATCCTGGCTTGATGATCTCCTTGTTTGGGAAAAATCTCTTAAGCTTTTTAAAATATCAATCTACCTCAGTAATAATTTGCACCTAGGACCCTTCAAGGAGGAGTTTAAGAGAATTTTATAATAATTTCCAGCACTAAGAACAGATCTATGTGAGACAAAGACCCCAAGTGTCATGGTACACAGTCCTTGCTCTGAGCACTAACATTTAACTGACAGCATTGCAAATTGACAAATAAGTCTTCTCATCTCATCAGAACTGAATTCTTAGTTTATGTATTTTGACCTTTGGTTTGATATTGTTTTTCATTTTTTAAAAATTTAAACAGATGTGGGGATTTTTTTATTCAAGCAGATATACAGAACCATTCCTGCATATACTACCTTTAGTCACCATAGCCAAGTTAAATTGCTCTTCCCTAAATATTTTATTTCAGATACTGTTATCTTTGTGAGTTCTGAAAAGTTCTGAACACTAGAAACATTTAGTTTAAAATTATTATTGTTAATAGTAGTATTGTAACTATTATTATGTGCATACAGCTTTTGCAGCATTGTGATTAAGGTTGTGTCAGCAAGTAACATTTAAAAGCCAAGTTTAGGGACTTATAACTCACTGAAGAAATTCACTTGGGGCTAAAAGTTGGCTTTGCAAGCAGTTCTGTAGGAGTTAGCCAATATCTTTGAATTTTTTGGCTTCTCTTGGCTTTGAGTCATAATGTGACTGAAACATGAGTTTCTTATTTTCTCTGTTTAAAAACTGATCTGTTGTCTTCCCTAATATAAGGTAGCCCCAATTGTTAATGCTTGACCTAAAAGTAGTTATATGCTTCTTATTCAGGTGCAGAAAATTGGTGAATTGCAGCCATATTAACTGAATAACTAAATCCACATTGTGCACTGTTACTTAATATTGTTTTTCATGACAGTGGCTGACACATCCCTTTGCTTGACAGTTTGTAATACCATTTCTGCAGGACTGACCATGAACACTGTAAGATGTTTTGAGATTTAATAATTCCCTGAAGGAGCACACCATACATGCATAGTGTTATTTATCTTGCACATGCATGCCAGATAAAAATCCAAATGGTTTCACCTCCAAATGAAAATCCTAGGTGATGACTTGACTATAATTTGGTTGATTTGCGCACTTGGTGGTTTTGGGGTTTTTCCCACCACCTTTATATCTAATGGCTTAAAACACTGAAGCCTCTTTCCTCTGAGGCTTTTCAAGGGTTATATTAATACTTGCAACAGCATGGGAGCCAGATTCTCAAATAATTGATTTTTATGGAACACATGTCGATATTATACTGTGAGCAGGTAGTTGTTTGCTGTCATGCTACGTACATTATTGTAGGGCTGTACATACAGCCAAGTTACCCTTGTGGTATTGCCATTTTTTGTTTAGCACTATCATGAAAGTAGGTACTGATTAGGAATATATAAAGTTAGTTAATTTCTCTTCATGGAGGTATTTGAAATATCTTTGTATTTTGATGAGAAAGTATTCAGAGGAGTATTCAGTCCTTTTTTTTTTTCAATGAGAGTTCAGATTTACCCAAAAACCCTGCAGCATCCTCTGCCAGCTTCTACAGTCTCTTACAGTTCTCAGACTCACCCCCAGCTCTGCTATGGCAGTAAGCTTGGGATTGAACAGTCTACTTTTCAGGAAACCACCAGCTATGTGCTCAGGAAACTGAGGACACATCTTCAGTTGTGGCTGTTCTTTACTAGGATCCCATGAAAATTACTTTTGGTTTATGTGAGTTCTGTGATAGTTATCTTAAGGACTCCTTGTCCTACTTATCATGGGCCAAGGTTTTAGTGATCCAAAGTGGAAGTTTGGCACTGGGGAGAAGTCTCTTGAAGGAAGAGCTTGTCTTTAGGGAATAACTTGTCATTTGTTTGTGAGAAGCAGTAGAGATTGGAAGGAGATTTGGAGGACATGGCTGGAGGAGGGGATTAGGAAGGCTGCACTTCCCAAAGAGGAAGATGCCGGGGAAGCTGCTGCAGAAAGAGGTGCTCACTTGGGCATTCAGAAATAGCTCCAGAAGTTTTAGCCTGTAGTGAGATTGGATGAGGCTTCAGCAGTTGTCAAGCCCCAGAAAGAATTCTTTCTGCTACTTTTAGATTTTACTTAAATGTAAATACATCTTAAAGATTAATAGCCCTTATTCTCTAGCACTATGATATCGAACCCCAGGATTCTAGAAATGATGACCTGTCCTGCCTTCCCCAGCTCCATTTGCTGACATTGTCGGTAGGCAGATCCCCTAGTCCCCTCTTCCCAAGCTGAAGAGCACCAGTCTCCTTCCTTTCTATTCACTTCATCGCCCTTTGTGTATATCCACATCTGTTGGTGCAGGGGGTTGAGAAGGACAAGCTGAGGTAGCTTATGAAAACCTAAATTCATCCTGTGCTGTTTGGTGAAACGTTTACCCATGGCTGTTTCCTGGGCTTTTAAGAGAAGGCGGGCAGCAGTATTTGGTACCCACTAATTAAATGCAGTTTCAACTGTGTTGTTTGTGGTAATGTAGTGAAAATACGGCCCCTGCTGTGACATCTGCAGCTAGACAAGTGACACCACCCAGCCTCTGGTCAAAACAATGTTTTCAATTCAGCAAATAACAGCTAAAACACTGTAAAGAGTTCAAAAAGACAGAGACTAATGAAAGACCAATTCCTATTATTTCCATAAGCTGTTAAACAGAGCTGAAAAATGTTTGGGTTTTTTTGGGAGTATTTCTTTATATTATGTTTTTTTAAGAGAAAGGATTTTGCTATTCTGTTGAGTAGTTCCAATGTTTACAAAGGGAGAAGAAGCTTCCTTATGGAAATTAGCAGATGTAAAGATTTGGAAGTCATTTGTATTGTGGCATATGAGGTCTTCTTCCTTGTGTACATGTTGCTTAATTTAAAAAGCCAGCATAAGCCTTGCACATAACTCACTAAGATGTTAGAAAATGTAATTGAGGCTCACAAGTTAATTTTTAGTTTTTTCAAGGGGCAAAGGTGCCACCTCCAAAAGCACAACTGGGATGATCTCAGGTTCCTATGCTCCCAAAAAAGGAGGGCTATGCTGAAAAGAATAGAGAATTCATGAATGTTGCAAAAATATCAGAGGAAGTGGAATGACCTTCCCCACTGCTCAAGCTTAGATGAGTTTCTCCATGAAGGTTTAGAAATGTAAAACAGCTGTACGTCTGACTGAGAATGGTAATGCAACCAAATGGAAGCTATGCCATGTAGTGAAATCATACATTTGGTAAATGGGAGATCTATAAATAGTTTTTGAAGGCCTAAGAATTATTAAAGGAGAACTTATACCTGGATATGTGCTCCTTCAAGAGCTCCAGCTGCTCAATAGATTGTTTTGGACTACAGCACAGAACCAGAGGCAGTACATTTTACAGATGTGCTTTCACCCTTTGCAAACACACTACTAGAGGTCATTGAAGAATGTTCCCAGCATACTGCCAGGATGCTGTGTAGGTTTCCATATGAGGCTGCTGTCAAGACAAGACACTCAGTCTTTTAGCTTACAACATAACTACCTCCCAGGTTCATCCACGGAGGTTTGTGCTCCTCAGTGTGCTGGCAAGGAGGTGGCAGCTGCTGCAGAAAGTGCCTATCACCCAGTCAGGTAACAGGCCAACCACTTTTCCTAACATGAACGTTAATGTGCCTCTCTCCCACCCAGAGTACGATGTGGGGCAGAGCAGTGGTGCTGTCTCACAGCCGCTACCGTGGAGCGCGTTCCAGCATTGTTCGGTGCTGAAAGCTGCCTCCAATTAGCCCAGCTGCACCTCCTTATTAGGAGCCAAGAGCCAGCTGCCAGTCAACGTGATGCTAACCACAGCATCCCGCCTGCCACCAGCCAGAGAATTTGGTGTGTCCTGGCCACATCAGCCAACTGGAACCCCCTTCCACAAGATTTAACCTCCTCCAGTCTACATCTGCAATGAGGTTTAATTTCCTAAAGGTGTAGAGAGCTTCTAGGATTTAAGAGGTCTTTCGTCAAATGCTGTTGACGCCAAGGGGTTCTAGGTGCCAGCTAGAAAGCTGAGAGGAAACTTTACAAAAGCACAGAGCTTTCGTAAAGACCCAGTCTGAAGGAGCCAGTGCACTCCAGATTAGGAAAGTAAAGCACGTCTTAGGGTTGCCTGTTTACATTGCAGATTCCCAGAACTTTTTGAAGGCTGACCCTGTGTACCTGAGGGATATCATTCATGAGACCTGCCTGACCTACCAGAAATGGTTGGAGAGCAGCAAAGCTGGACACGGTCACCTGTTGAGCCATTCAGGTTAAACCCAACCTGGAATGTCCACCAGCATCTCCAAATCCCTGCCCTTACATTAGTGTCATATGAAGTCCAGGGTAGCTGAACATGCTGTGCTGAGCAGGGAGCAGGGTCTGGTTGTAGAGCAGTCACACTAGTGCTGCTCCAGAACCACAGCTGTCAGCTCAGAGGCTCTGCACAAAGCTGGCTGTGCACAAATTATCAGAGTTATCAGTCAAAGCTGAAAGGTCCTTTTGCAAACAGAATCTCAGATCCTACAGCACCTGGTAGCTTTTGTAATGTCAGACTCAGGCTGCTTGGCTGGGTCTTACAAAAGGGGCCTTGCTCCCCTTACACATGAGCTGGCTTCCTTGTGGAGCACAGCGAGCAAGGATGCTCCCATCACAGCAAGCACTGACAGCTCCCTCACTGGAAAACTCATCTGACAGCAAGAGCAAAGACAGTGGCAGGCACTGCTGGAGAAATAGCTCAGTTGTGCACCTCCATTAGGCACTAGCTAATGCCACTAGGCATTAGCTAGATCCTTTCAAGGAAATGTTAACAGCAGCATTCAACTTATGGGTTCCTTACTTAGAAAGGTCCTACCACAAGACTGTCCCATAACCTGGCTTTATATTCTGCAAGACCATGCTAAGTCTCTGAAGAGGTACTCAGGAGTTCAGCATTCAGGCAGGGCTCAGTATCCAAATCTACAGCAAGCTGGAAAGCACGTGAAACCAAATTACTCAGATTTTCCCATCTCTGCACATGTGCTTAGCTGGTTTTAAATTATCAGTGTAAAGGCCTAGTAGCTTCGTAATGTACACACAGAAAGATTCCCACAGATTTTTTTTCCTTTCTTTTTCCTTTTTTTTTTTTTTATTGAAGCCAGCTGAGTAAATTCATAGGAAGTTGTAACAGGACAAGTGAAATGTATACCCACATTCCCTGGGAATCCAAATGCCTTTAACACATACAGTATTTCATGTGAAATTTATTTCAGAAGACACCAGAAGAGCGTAACTTTTTCATCGCTGTGTTTTAAAGCTATCACTTTTGAATGAAATAAGGTGACAAGAAAAAAAAAGAAAATGTGAAAATCCCAGAACCTGATACCCTTTTTGCACATTCCAAGAGAAGAGATTAATTTCTCCATTTTTCTGGGTCACTTTCAAATTTTTAGCTAATTACAGAATAGCTTTAAAATGCAGCCCAAATTTAAACTACCATGAGTAAGAAACAGCTGGAATGACACTCAGCCACAGAGTTGAGTATTGTCATGTGCTTATTCCTTATTTTGCCTCAGAAGTTTTTGCAATCCCCTATCAGTTAAATGAAAACTATTTCTGCTGTGGCAGGAAAGTGATATCTGAGCACCACATGAGCAGGGACCATGCAGGTGGCTAGGGAAGCCCTCTGATAACCTGTGGGGGGATGAAGTCACTGAAGAACAATGTCCATGCTGATTCCTTGGGCTGAGCAGAGCTGCTGTTGGTCCCAGCAGACATGTCTATCTGCATGGTCACACTGGTGAGCAGCCTGGTGCAGCTTGCCAGTCCCAGCATCAGAGAGGCAATGGTACCAGGGCATCCTTCACCCAATTCCTACCCTGTCTCCACTGTCTTTTATATTTAGCCTTACAAAAATCTGGAGCCAGAACTCCAGCTCACTTGAGTCAGGGGCTGATTTATGCTATCTGAGGGATCTGAACATCTCCACAGCCAGCTCCTTGTTTGTAAAATAAACTGAACTGAGCTTAATGAGATTTTGTGCAATGACTTTGCTCTGCTTTGGATGCAATAACATTTAGACCACAGAAGTGAGGGCTGATGCAACTGGGCAGGCAACCCCTCCAGGGCAGTGGTCCCTGATGGGAGAAAAAAACAGAAAAAGCAACACGTCCTTGAGGCTGGCCCTGCCTACTCATACAGTTTGTGATAGGGGATAAATGGAAAAGGACATGATCCTTCTCCTCTTGAAGTCAATGCGATATCCTGCACCTGGATATGAGTCTAGGTTCTTCAGGAGCAAATAGTTTTTGCATCCATTCTGAAATTAAATTATTTGTTACTCAGCTACATGACAGCTGTGTAAATGTAGATGTCAATACTGCATGAGCTGCTTCTGCAACGTTTTGTCCATGAATTTGCTTGCTGCTGAGCTGTGAGGAATTCCATGCCTGAGTAAAGTCTACAGGGCTGGGCTTCATGTATTTTATTTTTTTTTTGGTAGGATGGCACATTCCCAAAAGTGCATGTACAAAAGAAGGACTTGCCCCACTTTGTGCAGGCAGCTAGACCTGCTCCTGCTGGGTTCCCAACCCCTTCCTCCACTAACTGGAGCAGACATGAACTTTAGCAGAGCTGAGTTCGGGCTTTGAGCCCTGGATCTCTTCCGCAAACATAGTTTTAGTTGGCATGTTCAGCAAACACAAATCTGACCCCTTCTTCCACACCTTGTCCTTCATCAATGCTATTGCTTATTGCAAAACCTGATTTTGAAATGAGCCCTGACTTCCAAATGAGCTCAGTCCCAGCATGCTGACCATCACACACACACCCCCCAGAAGAATTCCCTGCTGCCTTCTGAAAATAAATACACTTAAATGAGGAGAGACAAGGCAACGACACAAAGGCTTTAATTTACAAAACTACTTCTTTGCAATAGTTGAGGATCATTTCTTGTTTGTGATTGCAGTTAAAAGTTCAAGTTGTGGGGATCTGTCCCACAGATATGTGCTCTGGTGTTGTATGGCTGCGAGTTTCCTCAGAGGCTGGGGGAGCTGGTCCTTCTGCTTCCACAGAGGTTCCCATGCTTTGGTTGTGCAGCAGAGTGAGATTTTCCTGCATGGCCACGCTCATGGTCGTGCATAGAATAACACTTTGCCTTTCATTTAATGATCAATTTTTCTCAATTGGGCAACTTGTGGTGGTCGTTGGCATTGGTTGTGTTCCGTGTGTAGGGAAAGGATGAAGATGTGAACCAGGAGCAAAGCTTGCAGTAATCTGATTTTCCAGCAGTACCACTCCTCTGTTCTCTTTGGCTTTACCCCCATGACAAGTCTTTCCACAATGCCCATGCCCTCTTCTTTTCACACTCACTAGTGGTTAGGTTTGCTACACTATATTCCTGGCTCCAAGACCCAGGTGGGACTTTCATCTTGGGTGAGGGAGCTGAGCACCAGGCCAGGTCAGAAGAAAGCACAGGAAATTATGCTTTTCTGATGGAATTTGCTGACTCAGCAAAGCTGAGCAGCCTCAAAGAGAAGCTTTGATTTCGACATGGTTCTGCTGGAATGTGGTGGACTCACTGCCTTCTCCCCCTTTCATTCCCCTGCTTCACCAGCAGGACTGACAGAACCACCTCTCCTGGGCTATCTGAGGCCATGGATCCCAGCCGGCCCCAGAGCCCAGCTTCAGCTCCTGGACCGTTTTGAATAGTGTAGACTTTGCTTCTAAATCCATTACGAAAATCCGAAGAGCGAAATCCTGCCTGTGGCTGCCCAGCTCCTCTCCAGCGGCACAAGATGGAGCCTTTCCCCTCTGACCTGTGGGCTCAGCCCAGAAGCAGAATGTCTCTTTCTGACAGTGTGGGCTTGGTCCAGGTGCAGGATGGAGCCTTTCCCCTCTGACCTGGGGGCTCAGCCCAGCTTTCAGAGGCTTTGTACCCTGGAGGGG
Organism: Toxostoma redivivum; assembly: GCA_013397375.1. Taxonomy (NCBI): domain Eukaryota; kingdom Metazoa; phylum Chordata; class Aves; order Passeriformes; family Mimidae; genus Toxostoma; species Toxostoma redivivum. The sequence continues at coordinate 671,032 of VXBI01004851.1, forward strand.
CTGAGGTTTGGCAGGACTGGTGCACTGCTCAGTGCCTCTGTGGTTCTCACACAGCTGAGGTGACAGCCCTGATCATGCTGAGTCTGATGGGGGCCGAGACCTTCCCAAAGGGAGGCAGCAGTAAGTACAGTCAGGAGATGCTGCCTCCTTCTTTCCCCCTACCTCTTCTCCTGCTGATTCCTCGGCCGCCTTTGCAAACACTGCTCCAGAGGTCTTTTTCCTCTCCTCATGAAATTATGCTGGCTGCAGTCTCTCCCTGTTGGAAATAAGAAAAGTTTGGGGGTTGGAGCCATATGCCCCTCCTGTACTCTGCAAGGGAGCCCTGAATCTTGGAGGAAGTTCCACTCCCCACTGTCTCCCTAAGCAAGGGAACACACTCATTATCTTTCAAGAGCAGCAAAGTGGTCTAAATTACCTCAGCTTGGTGGCTATTGTCCCCTCCTTTCTTTTTCTTTTTTTTTTTTTTTTTTCTTTTAAAGAGATCACCCATCATCCTCGTGTCTGTCTGAGTGTGTATCCTTGACAGAAACCATCTGGGGTGCCTGCTATCCCACCAAACAGAAGTGCCTGGTCTTGTGCACCCCGGGAAGAGAGTACTGGGTTTTGCTTTTAGAGATTTGCTTTTCATGCAGTACTTTCATCCCTTTGTCAAATGTTCAGAACTGAGAAGGTCACAGGGCTTATTATATTGGCTATATGCAGGCAGCATGCAGGCTTCCCAGCAGAGCTCTGTCAGTGCAGTTCAGGCCTGACCATAACTCCCCTGAGCTAAATCTGTCATTTACGCTTAGTTTTCTATCCATGAAAAATATTTATTGGGGCTTGAGTTAAAGTTGCCAGATGAAGCCTTTGTCTGGTAGTTAAGGGAGCTTTCTAGGATGCAAACAGAGGTATTCATCCTAATACACTTATGGCATTCAATAAAATAAAATCTCTCCTAATACTGCAGAGGAGCTGAAATCCTCAGGTGCTCCATGTCTAGCTTAATAACATCATCACTGAGTTTTCTTGGCATGTCTTCTTGAAGTGAAACATGCCAAAATGCTAATGACAAGGGATTTTTAAAGAGTCAGTGATTTGTTATGCTGGAAAATGGATGACTGTGGAAAACAATGTTTTTGGAAAGCTCACACAGATTGCCAACCTCCCTCAAAGTTTTTTTAGCTGAGACCTTGTAAAAATGGACTGTCAAGGTTATCAGCTCACGGACAATAAACAGTTGAGGAATGCAAGGTTTTGTGGGGAAGATACAGCTCTGAAGTATTTACTGGAGAGACATTGGAGGAGGTTAGGTTTGGAACCTTCCAAAGATAAGCAGCCATAGCAATATTTATTGTTTACATGTAACTACCATCCTTCTGTCTTTTACAAGGGAGGAATCATTTTGCAAGAATTTGAAATAAAAAGCTCATACGTAGATGGTTCTGATTAGGGAGTCACAGCTCATAGAAAATGCTGCACATTTAAGGTTACAGCCAAAATCTGATCCAAGCCGTGATAGTCCAGTGTGTTTGTTTCTCTAAGGGTATTAATCTTTGGTAACCTTGCTAGGCTGGTAAGTTGTTGCTGCCTCAGCCATCCACCCCACTGCCCTGGGGAGGTTGTCCTGCCTGGGAGACAAGTCTGCAGAAGGGAGGGTCTTCTCCCATCCTGCCCCCAATACCCTGATGAAGGTGAGCTCAGCCCACAAGAGCAGACAGTGAGGTAGCTGGCCAAGGCACTGACCCACATTCCCTTCCATCAGCTGCTAGAGGGAAGGGATGGGGTGCCAGCAAGTTGCTTCTCTTGCACCACCCCAGCAAGATTCTTCAGAGCCAATCTGCCAAAGCCCTTGGTGCCTGAGGTTTACTGTATAAAAAGGATTAGAGAGATTTCTACCTTAAAACAATCTTATTTCAACCCTTGTAAACCTACACTTTGTATCAAAACCCCTTTAAGAACATACAGAGATGTTGGGGTGTTTTTTCTCCTTTCTGTCTTTTGCTTTGTGACATGTTTGTTCTGAGATCACCTTCTAGGCATCTTCCATTAAAATACATGTGACAAGCACCAGATCCACTTTCACGCAGCTGTGCAGTATGTTATTTTTCATGCTAATGCACTGTTACAATTCTACTGAGTACAGTTATCTACAGATCAAATTCGCCACATGTGCTCTGTGTTTTTTGGCTACCAGGTCAAGAGCAACAGGGAGAAGGAAACTGTGCTTGTGTGTTAATTGGTCATGTTGCCTTCATGAAACATGGGCTTAATATTCAGGCAGTCAGAGGAACTTTTGCTTTGCCCCACCTGCCCTCTCGGTTTTTTGTTTTTTCTGTCAGCACAGCTGACTGCTTCATTGAGATTTAAGACCAAACAGACTGTTATTACATGAGACAGAGTCACTGTCTGCCACCAGGAGATGATTTAATGTTATGTGATACACAACCTTACTTTGTGCCCCCCTACTGTTTTCCACACAAAAATCATTCTCCAACTTGCTTTTGCTGTCAGGTTTCACCTAGAAGAAAATTTGAGTCACTGACTACAGCAATGACAGCAACCAGAAGTAATGATTAAAGACCTCCTTGTCATCGTTGTGCCAGATAGTTGTGGGTGAAAGGGGCTTATGAAGACACATTCAAACCTTATTTACTCAAGCCCAGCAGCTGAATTCTGCCTTAGATAAAATGCATGCAGTACACAGCAGGACCACACGCAGAAGTTGCTAACATAGCCTGAATCTCCAGCTATGCTATTAAAACAAGGAGGAAATACTAGCTTTGGTGAAATGCTAGATATCAGCACGGTTGGAGTTACACTTCCAAATTGCTCCTAGAAATGCAGAGGGAGCTTTTCAGGTTCCAAAAAGGACTCAAAGCAACAACATGTAAGTAATACAGCCTATCTCATATCAAATCTCTCTAACTTCCGCTGCTTTTTTAGCTGCTGTTTGAGCTAACACGTACCACTTTGTCTGATGTCCTTGCTCCACTGCAGACTACTTACTAAGCTCACCTAAATATGAACCAAAGTTGCACTTCCTTAGGGTGAGAGGTTAGAAGTGTTATTCATCAGTTTTGGCCTTTAAAGTGGGATAATTTCTTCCCAGAGCCTGTTACGTTGCTTTCTTCAATGAAAAGGGCATCTGCAAACTGTCTCCATCTTCTGGAGATTTATTGCTCTGTTATTTCTTCAGGTACCAGGAGAGACTCTTGCCTCTTTCTGTTTCCTCATTTTCTCATGGTCTCGGATTGATACACCAAAGCAGTGGAAACTATTTCCCAGACTTTTTTATCACTATGGATTGCTGAGTGTACAAGAAGATGCCTTTTCAGTTTACACTTGATAAAAAATCATGTCTCATCCATAAGTTAATTATTTGAGAATGTCACAATAATAAACTTTGACTCCTTAACCTTTTCCAGAAATGATGCCAAGACTAAATCCTGAGGCTGCTTTCTAGCTACTGATTAGTAGCTAGAAATCTGACCTTTTCTGTCTGTGCAGAAAACAGGCAGTGATGCAGCTCTCCATGCTGCTAAAGTCAGCTTGATTACAGCTCCATCTTTCTTTCCAAGCAACATTAGCCGTTGGGTGTTTTGCTCTGTCTCCCTTTCTGTTTTGAAGAAAGACACAGACCTGAGCTAGACTTGGAAAAACTTCGGAACATCACTACTGCTCACAAGTTAGTTAAGCTTCATCTTTGCTTCTGCTCATTTCTTACCAGTTGCCTACTCACTGGTGTTCTATCTGACCACCTCTGAGTAGTGTGTTGTGCAACAGGGACTGTCTCTTGGACACACACTGTTTGTTCTGCCAGCCTCTTCCAGGAGAGAAATATCAGTTTTTGAGAGCTTAGAAGGGAGTTTAATTATGTGTTTGTTAAATGAACGTGCCAACATGTACCTTAAACATCCTTTCAAGATAAGGTTGAAGAGTGGCATTCTGCCTGTGAAGCAGACAGTGGTGAGGTCTTTGATATTCAATGATTATTGGGGAGGTTTGTACCACCCTATGGGCTGGACCTGAAGTACATGCTGTCTCCTGCTCAGATGTCTAAGGAGCCATATCTTGCAGACGAATAAAGGACTCAGGACTCACTGTCACCCCAAGATGCACACTCCATGTAAAACTGCTCTGCAGTGCAGAGCTGGCAGCAGCAACTGCACTGAAGAGCTTTGTTTATTGCATTGTTGTGCTCTAATGATTACTCAGCCTCAAAATTATGTGTTCTTCAGGAGTGATGGGGTTTGGGACTGTCAGTCAAAATTTATAATAAGTGATGTTGTTTTTATCTCACTTCAGATAATGCTAGTGAGGATGTTCCAAAAATTGTTGTTTGTCATCTGTGTTTTACAGTTTAAAGGTGATCTCTTTAAGCTATTATCCCCTTGCCACTGTTGCAGAAATAGTGTCTTCTTTTTACGGTGTTCAGAGTCATCTGCTTAGCACTGAGCTGATGACAGCCTTGTATTAGTTGCTGGAGGTTGCCTGGAAATTAACTCCTCCCTGTTTAGCTTGTCCTGAGCCTTGTCAAAGCCTCTTCTGGGAGGTGGTGAGGTGATGCAGTGGTGCTTGGTGGGCCTCTGCCACGGAGCATGAAACATCAGGGCTGTCTTGCCCAACATCAGCTATTTCTGTAGGCTGAGGTTTGCAAAAATCAAGGAGCTGACAGAAAAAGTCCTGATGAAATTCACTGCAAAAATGAAAGCATCTCCCTCTTGCATCTCCCTCTCTGCTGACTCTTGTCTCAGGATTACCAACCAACCTTGGCTCAGCACTGGTGGGAGTCAGCCGTCGAGCCTCTGGCTCAGCCTCTGTCATGCACTGTTCAGCAGCTGTGTAAGACCAGCTTTGTTCTGTCCTTTAGGCTGAACACTCCTCCCATGGTCCTGTCTGCAGCTTTGGGCCTGAAACAGTAGATTGTGGCTGAGGAATAAGAAAAGCTGATGGCAACATCTTGAAACTCCTGCTACCGTGTGCTGAGTGGCTGTGACTCAAAGCCTCTTGGCTCTGGAGGTGCACTCAACTGCACCTTGGGGAGAAGCATGATCTCTCAGAGTGCTGAGCAGCAACCCCTGACATCCGTGGAAACTTCTGGGGTTAGCATTTATCTGCACTAAAGCAGAAGGGAACAGAGGCTTGTCTCCGAGTGCCACAAATGTGAAATTACTCACCAGTTTTCAGAATGTAATTACTTCTCAGTTAATCAAGGTCCTTTAAAAGGCTCTGAACACTTTTTACAGGCATAGCTAGTAAAGTGATTTTTGTGTTAACAACATTTATTTTTGTCTTTAACATGTTTAGATTGTGAGTAAACCCTTAGATGCTATGCAAAATGACAGCAATTTATGGCAAACCTTTAGAATTAGGACCCAAACCAGTTTTGCACTACAGGCGTGATGGATTAATCACCATTTGGTTCTGCATATAAGCAAAAAGTCTTTTAAGTCGGTTCTGTGCTGCAGAGGAAGTCAGTGGAGCTTTGCCTGTAACGTGAGTAATGAATCTTGGCTGGGATGAGCATGTTGGAGCCACAATTCTGCAAAAATTCAAATCCCTGAAGGAAGTACGGTAGCATGAAGACCTGCAAATAATGGATTACAGTAATCCCACCAGGAAGTGATAATGGCATGTATAAATATTTGCCTTAGTTGATTGCAAATTATATCCTCCTAAAAGATGTTTGTCACTGTTGTTAGTCATTAGCGTTTTCTAAACGCTTTACCAGCTGTTGGGTCGTGCATAATGAGGACTCCATCTCTACCAAGCATGACTGAAGTGTCTAGATTGGATGGGATTCATTTTCCTATGTGTTTTTATTCTACTGATTATCATATAATCATATAAGAATTTGGGTTGGAAGGGTCCTTAAAGACCATCTAGTTCCAACCCCAGTGCCATGGGCAGCGACATCTTCCGCTAGACCGGGTTGCTCAGTCCCATCCAACAAACCAAAAGTTGTGCTGTCAATCTGCAGTATTTTGCACAGTGTGCAAACTATGTGACCATGGAGGGAAATTGAGGCCATATAGAAGTCTGAATCTAACCAGAAGATTAAATGATATTGGATTCATATGCAAAAGAGGGGGAATATGTTGCTCCATGCACTGCCATCCTGTTTTTAATGGCCTCAGCTCTGCAGAGTCCTGGCTGAAGGCGAGAATGGCTCTGATGAATGGGAACAAACTGTACCAGCAAAAAGCACTGGCAATTTCCCAGTCAGAGTCCTATCAAGCCTGGCTAACTCACAGCCTTTTACGTCTTGCAGATTCCAAGAGGGATTAAGTCTTCATTGTCAGTCTAGTGAAGTTGAAACTCAGCTGAAGTTTTAAATCAAAAAAGAAAGATCCAACAGTCTTCAACAGAGGCAGCAGACTAGGAGAGAATGGGATTTAGAACAGAAGCAGGGATGACCCTCAATGGAACTTTAATGCCATCCCGCCTCATTTATCTATAAATCCTATTCTTTAAGCTATTTAGACCTTATCTTCACACAATAGCTGAATTAGGTTTATTTTGTAAACCAGTTTAGGAAAGCTAGTGCAAACCACTGTAGAGATAGCCATATTTTGGTTTAAGAGGGGCTGCAGAGGGTAAGCTGGCACCTGAGACAAAACCTCAGTTAAAGTGGTACTGCTTGGGCTTATCTGCATGGAAGATAGAGTGAAATAACTAAAATGTGAATTTAAAGTGTTTGAGGTAAAACCAATTAAACCCACAGGTATGTGCTTTTATTCATACATAATAGAGCTTTTAGTTTGCTTGATTCAGTGTTAAAACAAGTTACAGTTACTTTATTTCAGAATTAAACCTTCCATATTAGTATTGAATGTCCTTTAACTGATCTACTTGAAATCCATGTCTGTAATTTGGCTTTGTTTCCAGTGTATGCAAACCCTTTGTGTGTGTAGTCCAGTTCAAGTTTGCTGGAAAAGGAAAGCAGAAAAATATCCTCATTAATCTATGTGAAAATTAGTTATAAATTTTTCAGTAAAAGGAAATATAAGCCCCAGGTAGCCTCAAAGCATCAGTCAGCTGGGTTCTCTTGACCCTATCAGTTTATACCACTTGCAGATCAATCCCTTTGCCTGTGGTTTATATTGCTGGTTTTGCATTATTCCCTGCTGGGGATGGGTTCCAAGCATCAGAAAAGCATTTCTGTTGTGCTAAGTATACAGCATTTCTTGTCTTCTCCCACATTCAAGGGAAGTTGAGGGCAGATTTGCCATCAAGGTAGCAACTTGTAAGCTGCCTCATGCTGCTGAAAGGACTGTATTTTTTCCTGCTGCCTCTCAGGCAGGAGCTGGGTCAGATGCCTGCTCAGAGCTGTTAATGGTTGCACAGGGGCTCTTCTGCTCAGTGAACTTTCGCTTTCACCAGGTGCTCAATGACAGGATGTGGTTTGCTGTGTAAATGTAAAGGAGAGAGGAGGATCTGGCACTGTAGGCTTTCAACTCACTTCTAAAATACTCCACGGTCTTTGGCTATGCAGTTTATCTGGCTTTTTTTGCTACTGTCATTTGTTAGTGTGGTGATGACTGAATGCTCATCAGAACATTTCCTACTGCCTAGAAATTAACTTGCTAATTCAGGGGAACATACAATTACCAAAACATCCCCTCCATGACAGTGACTATTGAAGGTATTACGGGAAAAGGTGCAAACAAACAAACTGAATAATCTTCAGGGCAGACAGTTATGAGTCTGCCAAACATCTTTGTGTTGAATGCTTAAACACATACCCACATTTATTCACATTGTAGTGCCACAGCAGAATCAAACCACTGAATCAGTAGCTATAGAAGATGCCACATTCAGAGATACAAGACTCTGATTCTATTCTTCTTTAGAATACAGAGGAGCAAGAATTAAAAGATACTAAATAAAAGCTGGTTGAGAGGGGATTCAGGTCAGCATTTGGTGTTCTTGTTCTTGTGACAGGCATAAAACTTGTCTGAAGACCACAAGTTAAAACTGATGCTTATTCCTGATTTCTTTTCCCTCCTGTGGGCTACAATTGTATGCCTGCATTTGTCTCAAGATTATCAGCACAAAAATGGGTATAATTTTAAAATCTCCAAAGTATGTAAAAATAGCCAGGTTCTGGCTTTCCTTACCTCTCTCTTTCACTGTTTTCTTTGTCCATCTCAGGTTTTTGTGCTCTATTGTCTTTGTGGTAGTCTGAGCAACCTAAGCCATGGCATTAGCCTGTGGCAAAGGTGACTGTTTCCCTCCTTAAGTAATTAGTTATTCCAGCTGTTCTGCATTTTTGGAGGTACGGTTTTGCAGCTTGTGTTGCACCTTTATTGTGTGAGAGAGTAATGTGACAAAGCCTTGGGCTTCAGAGTCATTCCAGAGAGCCCACTCCATAGACATGTTCTGTCCCACATCATGTCCTGTGTCTGGCTTAGACAGACCTTATCTTTGCCATGGACCCCTGCTGAGCCTGTAATGTTGACTTGCTCATCTCTTTAAAAGCTTGAAACTTTCTTTCTTTCTTTCTTTTTCTTTCTTTCTTTCTTTCTTTCTTTCTTTCTTTCTTTCTTTCTTTCTTTCTTTCTTTCTTTCTTTCTTTCTTTCTTTCTTTCTTTCTTTCTTTCTTTCTTTCTTTCTTTCTTTCTTTTCTCTTCTCTT